>CAEGAF010185582.1:0-17210 GCA_903067075.1 Micropoecilia bifurca | reverse complement strand
GGCTCTCCTGTCCCCAGAGTGTTGATGGCCGTGACCCTGAACTCATATTCTGTCCAAGGGAACAAATCCACCACTTTGGCTGATTCTGCATTCCCCTCAACATCAGCAGGAGCTTCAAAAAATAAATATATGTATAAAAAAAAGGTATAAAATGTTCGTACGGAACATCAGAGCACGCAATATAATGTACATCATAACCACTGTGTAACAACTGGAAGAGAAAGACTGGAAGAAAGGAGACAGCCAGGTAGCGGTTTGGGGATACAGTGGAGCTACAGGAGGCGGCAATATGAGCTTTGGATTTTAAAAAAAAAAGGAAGAGAGGACTTAGCACATCACATAGTCAAAGTCAGTCAACAGCACCATCGCACACTTCAGTTTTCAGGATCGAGATACAAAGATACACAAAGAGTCCATCTTATTCCTTTTAGGAAAGAAACGAAACAAGAAAAAAATAAGAGAAGAAAACACAAAGAATTTTGTTTTTCTTGATTTATATTCTTGTATTCTCTTTTTGATAAAAGTCTCTGTTCGCACACGTCCGTCCGTCCGCTCTAGTCGGGGAAGCGCTGGCAGGCCTTTTTCCAGCGGCAGGCGGTGCACCACTGGTCCTTGCGCTCCACGCCGTACACCTTGCGGCACTTCTTGGCCTCTCCACGGCCCTTCCTGGAGCGAGACACGAACGATCGTTGTTATGTACACACGGTTCAGATATTAGAATGTTAAATTATTAACGTGTGATATATCAGCATTGACATTGGTATCGACCAATTTTAGTCATTATTTTTAACATATTGATATCTGTCTGATGACTAAAACCGGAGGGACGCTGGAGGGACTATGTCTCTCGGCTGGCCTGGGAACGCCTTGGGGTTCCCCCGGAGGAGCTGGAAGAAGTGGCTGNGAGGGAAGTCTGGGCCTCCCTTCTGAAGCTGCTGCCCCCGCGACCCGACTCCGGATAAGTGGAAGAAAATGGATGGATGGATGGATGGATGGATGGATGGATGGATGGATGGATGGATGGATGGATGGATGGACTAAAACCGGGCCAATCTTAACAGGTGGTGTTTATTTTTATCTTGTTGCCATTTGTGTGTCTGGAAGGGGAGGGCGTTGGAATCTATGAGAACAAAGCCATTGTAATCTACTTATTGTTTTTAACATTTTAAGACATAGCTGTTGTTATCTTGTAGAGCATCACAAAATTTAGAATAATTACATATTGAAAGATCAAACAAATTCCTAGATAATCAATAGATAATTAAGCATGTGAAGTTACGGTTGTCGTAGACTTAAATAAAAAAGCCTGACACTTTTAACAATAGCAAATGAATTACTTAAACTAAAACAGTGTGGGATGAGGAAACTCAGAGTGTTTTGGTGTTCCTCAGGGCTCCTTAATGGGTTCAAAACTTTTTTATTTTTCTATTTTATTTTATTCATATATTTTTTACTTTTACTGCTCCATGTCTTCCCCCATTATTGATAACTGTCTTTAATTTAAGTTTTTTGAACCCTTATCCTGTCTTATACATTTGTATAATCAGACCCTCCCTACAAAATATGACTTTAGTTCAACGATGCAAATGTAAATTAATGAACACAATCCAAACCAGAGAGATTTTCTACTCCTCCCAGGTGCCTTGGCCACCAAGCCGCTAACATTTTAGAACCTTTACTTCCCATTTTAGCCCTGACTTTCAATTGTAACGCCAACATTTGCATGTAGGCAGTGTGTTTCTGCTACTGCAGCCTCTTTGGTGGAGGCTGTATTACCTGAAGGAGCAGTGGTTGCGGGATGGAGACACACTCATTGGCTGCAGCCTGTTCTGCTGCAGCCACTGTTCCCCGACGCTGACTGAGCGGCAGCGAGGTTTTACCATCTGAAGAGGAGAAGCAGACGCTAGGAACAACAGCAGACACTGCTAATACAATAACTATACAACTATGGAGGACTCCAGTTTGATCTTAGTAGCTTAGTAGATATTAGCTACAAAGACATTCAGCTTAGTAGCTGCTAAGACGTTACTAGCTAACATGTAGTAGATGTTTCTATACATGTTAACACTACTAACGTACTGTTAGTAGTGTAATAGCAACCCCGACTAGCTTGAAAATGCTACCTAAGATGTTAGCTATTAAGCTAGCTTATCTACTAACAGCTACTAATGTCTTATTTGTTTGATAAGACATTAACAGCTAACAGCTACTAAGATATTAGTAGCTAACGTGTGGCAGATGTTTCTACACCCTATTAGTAGTGCAGCAGACATGCCAAATACAATAATTATGCAACTAGGGCCCCACTTTGATCTTAATAGATGTTTGGCTATTAAGCTAAATGTCTTAGTAGTTAATGTCTTAGCTACTAAGACATTTAGCTTAAAAGCTAACGTCTTAGTAGATAAGGAATGAGCTGAAAGTCTTATTTGCTAGTATCTTAATTAATAAGACATTAGCTTATCAGCTACTAAAATATTAGTAGCAGATGTTTCTTCACATATTAGTAGTGTAGTAACAGACACTACTAATACTATAATTATACAACTATGGAGGGCTCTAGTTTGATATCAGTAGATGATTAGCTTTAGCAAGGCCTATTTTTGCATTAAAGCACACCCAGGCTCAGACTAAAGACTCACCGGGGGGTTGCTGTGGCCGGGTACCGAGCCAGAAGGGGTCCAGCCCTGGCTGCACGGGCTTCTGGGGGCAATAGATACCTGGACAGGGCTGCAGGCCTGGAGAAAGAGAAGATAACTTTAACTCAGCAGGTTCACTTTCAGATTGTAAAAGGAGTCAGATTCTAAGATACTGATGGATGTTATCAGCTTCAATCCAAGCGAGACTTTGATAAACAAGTTCCACTCATTCATATGCTTCCCCTGAAGTTTCCACTATAAACTATACTATAAATCCTTCCTTTTATATCAGTTTACATCGTATTGGTTTCTATAACCAAGTACCAACTTTAGTGTTATTTTAACAGTTTTCGGAAGGAAAAAAAAACAACAGCTCCTGAAGTGAACTGTTTACAGAAGCGGGTGGCAGTAATGATTTTCATGCTAGGTTTTAGCAATACGTCACTCATGGTGTAGCTCTGTTACATTAGCTCTGATTTGCCCTTCTCTATACTTTTATTCTTTATGTTTTGTCGAAGTGTTGCAATCATTCCCTCTGGTCCTCGATGCTGCGTCACTAGGATCATTTTTGCTCTCACTCCTTTGCTTTTGCACAGTTGTTGTGACGTGTAACAGTGGCAACAAAGTGTGTTTTTTTTACACCTGGAAGCAGCTAATTAGCATCAGTCACAAAACTGTCGTACAATAACAGACTTCAGTCAGAGGCCTCTTGAGATTTGTTGCAACACTGACTGCTACTGGAGATACTTTTTTTTTCTTGATATGTCCGGCACACAGCGTTGCCGTTCACAACAGCTCTTTGAAGGATTTTTAACTTGCAAAAACTCTACAATAACACACAGTAAAATAAAAACAACAAACAAACATGAAACAGTGATTCCAACAAACAAACAAAAGTCTGCTTTTATTTGTTTCAAACATATTAATCCCTAATCTCTAAATCAGCTTTTATCACTTTTACTTTTGCTCTGACACACAGTACTGGCAGCATTATCCTGTGGGAATGCAGCATGAAACATTTTCTTAACATTGTGCACTTTACTTCTTTGAAAACGTGTAGAAACACGTAGCAATAAGGTCCGTTCTGAAATTTTCCGCTTTGAAACACAGACTCACTTCTATATTCCAGTTAAAGCGAGTAACAAATCAACTCTAAACAGTTTTAGTGTCTCTCTGACTGATGTGTACACTGGACTGAAAGCAGGACGACAGCTTCACATCGAGGGCGTTTCACTGCGGCTGGCTTTACAGCACAAACAGGAACAGGAAGAGCAGGGCTGCAGATCATTAACTACACCCAAAGCTCCGTAGATTTGTTTGAATTAATAATTGTTTCTTTTCTTTTTCACATCAGACACACACCGAGTGGACAGCTTGGATCATTTTATGAAGCTTATGAAGCTTAGCTTGTGATTATAATAACACAGGAGAGCAAACACACACAGTTATGTTCAGAGAGGGAAACTTTTAGACAGATTCAGACTCCGACAACCTTGACGACGAACCAGCAAAGCTAAGCACGCTCAGACTTCTTTTTTTTTTTGCAACCTGCTCTTGTGACAAAACAACTGAACTGTCAAAGTGTTACTGATCATTTCCTGTGCCGTTTAACCATTTGCCCCGGCCGCGTTTCTTCCAGTGAGCCCAACAACCTGGCAGAGGACTGAAACAAGCCTTCAGAACAAAGCACAATAAAGTATTAACCGTGTTAATCCAGGAAGTAAAAGTGAAAACGTCTGGGTAAGAAGGAAGATTTGTGAGAGTCCAGGTTACAGTCGGCTCAGCGACAACAGCTAACAGTGGAAATTAGGAGTAAATTCAAGAAGATTTTTGTACTAAAGATGTAATGAACGGCTTTGGGAGCCACTTTTTGTTGCTGTTTGAGGCAGAGCAGTCTGTCTCAAACCTGACCTGTTTTTTTGGCGGGGGGGTTTTGTGTCTTTCGCAGGCCAGCAAGAGTCTGGTCTCGCCGACAGAGTGAGTGAGCCAGCCGGCAGCTTGCTCTCTCTCTCTCTCTGTCTCTCTCTTTCTGTCACAAAGCATCCATTTACAGGCTCCGTGGCTCAGGGTAAATGCAGGTCAGCAGTGAAATGTGCTGCTTTGTGATGCATAAAAAACACTGTAGCTCATTGGTTCGTTAGATGTCTGGTCGAAAGGGACGGGGGGGATTGTCTGGTAAGGAGGGTCTTTGAACCAACACTGCTAGCATGTAACATAAAACTCCGTCAGTGCAGAAAACACCCTAAAACACCCAACCATGTGTCAAACCACAAGAAGAAAATATAGTACGATTTCTGTAATTTTGTTTTCTGGTAGACATTTTTCAAAGTGGACAACATGGTGGTAATGGAGAATATATGTTTGTGCTAATATTGGCAGTAGATATTGCCAGTGGCGGATGCAGCTAGCCGAAATGTTAGGTTCACTAAGCAGTAATTCGCTAAAGAAGAATTTTAGCTCCGCTAACTTTAAACTGCTAAACATTTTAACCCTTGTGTCTAGAAATGTGGTCCAACCGACCCCACACACGTAAATCTTGTATCATTTACTACAGTCCTCTACGTTTGCCTCAGTTCTCGCACGCACAAGGGTTAAATATGAGAAGCTAACGCTAACCATAAAGTCTCTCAGTCGTTTCCTTCATCTTCATTTGACTACATATCATTTTAAAGTTGTATGAATTGGATAACCATAAACGAAAACATATGATGTGTCATAAATTTAGTCCAAGTCATGAAAATAGGTAACATCTTATGTCAACAACTCGTTTAGCAGGTGTAAAATTGGCGTCCATCTTGAAAAAATGTCGGTTCTCCTGAAACTCAGATGGCCAATGAGAAATATAAAAGGAGTTTTGTGCTTCTTACATTTTTACAGTAATACGCTGCACTGCACCTGCCTCGGTTAAAGTCAGCTCATGTTTCAACAGCAATAAAGTAATAATAGAGTTCCAGGACCAAAACCACTGCTGACCGAGACCGACTCAGAGATCCGTCTATCCCAAATTGTTGCCTCGCTCCCCGTCTGCACCCACCTGATACAGATGCTCCGTGTGGATCTGCCAGAAGCTGCTGGGGGCCGACTGGCTGAGCAGACTGGGTCTGGTCGGCCCTGGCAATGAGCTGGAGTTGGACCTGGGCCTGTGAGCCGCAGGGATCTGGAGCTCAGATCCCGGCGGAGACCCGCACGAAGCCCAGCTGAGGAGAGCAGCAGAGGTCTGGGCCGGAGTCTGCTGGGCTGGACTGGCGGCGGAACCGGGACCGGAACCGGAACCGGCCTCGATGGTCTCACAGCAGATCTTGGTGTAGTAGAAGTCCTCCTCTCTCTGGGACTGATCTGATCCACTGCTGCTTGTGAGTGTGTGGGGGGGTGGACATGGTAGTGGACACACAGAGGGAAGAAGAAGGAGCGTTACTCAGAGCACCACTCACTGTGGCCCAGATAGAAACTCTCACTTCTCCTCACCAACAGAGCTCTTCAGAACGCTGAAATTTTTATTCCCTCTTGTTTTTTTAATGCTGTTTTGAAGCTGAGAAATGTCTTTATAGGCTAAACTCTCTGGTTTTCTCACCCACTCAGACTGGATGGTGGTCAAACAGTTTGCACGCAAGGCACCCAACACCAGACTGCCGTATATCACCACAAACTCGAACCAATGAACAGATTAAACACACAAACACAAAACATTTTCCCTATTTCACCATTAAAGCTGTATGAGGCAGCTGAGACTTCACCTCATTTATTGAGCAATATTAAAGGTAAACTCTAAATACCTAGCATTCAGTGCTTGACTATAGAAAGTCCATGTGTTAGAGTAGATCTGGTAATGAAGATTTCAGACTTTTTGGGGGGGATTAAATATTTAGAAGAATTAGCAACGATCAAATTGCCATAACTTTTGAAACAACACAAAACAACCTAAGAGAAATACAAGGCACAAAAGACTGCTAGCATAGACAAAATGCAACCAGAAGGGAATGAATTAGGAAGGAAGCAACAAGACAACCATTATCGCTTAAATGCGGTGCGTTTACTGATCAGAGGAAAAATCAGATTTGAAGTTACTGATGAGTGATCGTCACAAAATACAAAAAAATTATTATTAAATGGTCTGATTGCATTCAGCAGACTCTCAGACAATCTCTATGAGAAGTGACATTTAAAATGTGGTAAATGATTTTTAAAAATGAGGCATAAAGAAATACGCAAGTAACTCACATAGAGAAGAAGAGAGAAGAGAGAAGAGGAGAAGAGAGGAGAGGAGAGGAGAGGAGAGGAGAGAAGAGAAGAGAAGAGAAGAGAAGAGAAGAGAAGAGAAGAGAAGAGAAGAGAAGAGAAGAGGAGAGAAGAGGAGAGGAGAGAAGAGAAAAGAGTCAACAATAAACTTTTACTCCATCAGCAGTGTGTGGTTAGTTTTAAAGACACTATAAAACAGATGTGTCTCCTGTTCTATATTCTATGTTCCCTCTATGCCCAGGCCTCTACACTCTATCCATAGGTGTGTGTGTGTTTCAACTTGTTTTCTTCTTTTATCTTTTATTTTTAGTCATGGAGCAAACACTATGAATAAACTGATGCAGTGAAACTGAGTGTTCTTGTGGTTAAAGCACCGATGATGTCAACTCACCCCAGGTGCATCACACGGATGTGTCTCTTTATTCCAACAGAAGACGTCAGCACTTTGCCACAACTGGGCCACAGACACTTATAAACACTTCGCAGGGAGCTCTGTGGGGAGAAAGAACAGGAAGCGGAGGTGAAGCGCGGGGCAGCGTAGAGGGGTCGGCTGAATCCGTCTGCCCAGACTGCTCACCTTTGGCTTTTTGGCAGTGAGCTCCTCGCCCTGCTCTAGCTCCATCTGCAGGCCTTCGTCTGGGCTGCTGTCCACCTCGGTGACGGACGGCGACGGGGCGGGGCTCCCGTTGCCGTGGTCCCAGCTCCAGTAGCCGCTGCTGCCGCTGTCGGAGAGCTCGCCACCGCCGCTCTCCATGTCGACGGACGAGGACGAGCCAGCTGGAGTCGGAGACGATGATCTTGTTAGTTTTCGGGAAGGTGTTCCAACATCATTACCTCTCGATGCTGCCCCCTCCACAAAGTCAAAACTAACTTCCTGAGGTTTTTTTGAAGAGGTAACAACAGCAGTTTTGCAGTCAGCCGCGCGCTGTGCTGCTTCACCCAACAGAGAACAATTGGCGTCACGAACTGGTCGAGATTTGGGTCTTTTGTAAAGACGTCCAATATCTATAGCATATTTATTCCCCTGTGGTCCACTCCTCTTAAGATTAATATCTATTTTACTCAGGCAGGTGAGTTTATATCAAATATGTGGCCTTGGTTCTGGCACAGTCATTGCATACAAGGACATAGGGCAGATAAAATAATCATTAAATAAACAACTTTGGAGATGAAGAACAAACTTGGCAATAATGCTCAGTGCTTTATATGATAAATTACACAATAAAATAATTAGGTCTTATTTATAGTCGCTTTAAGATCCCTGATATTAACTATATTAAGATTACGTCTGTTTTGGGAAGGTTATGCGCAGCACTTCTAACTTATTTTTGTAAGACCATGTCATGGCAAAAATAAAGCTTAAAAAAAAGTGCAACTTTGACCACAACTTTTTGAAAAAAGTGCACAAAAACAAAACCATGGCAACATCGTGGAGGGACTGTTTTATGTAAGACTTCTCTGGAACAATCAGCTGCCTTGGCATTTGATTGGGCACTAAAAACAATGTATAAATGCTAGGAAATACTGGCAACTGCTGATATTTAACAACTGTCCCAGTAGAGATACACTTTACAGATAATGTTTCTGACAGATCTACAAAGCGTTAGCTCCAATAGAATCAGTATTTAATACCACAGAATGCAGTCTGACCTGGACCTGGATCCGTCTGTGGAGGGATCTGCACCACCGGACTACAGGACAAGCTGGTCAGAACCATGGCGGCCATTATCTCGTCCATCTCCACAGACTCCGGGCTCCGGAAGCTGAAGAGCAGAGATGTCTTTAAGCATTCGTTGTCATGGCGACCTGCTATACCGGCGGCACTGGGTGTCGATCCCTCACCTGTACGGAGTGTCTCCTCTGGGCGGCATGCTGCTGAGGTGTGTGACGCTGCCCACGTTCTGCAGCGGAGCGGCAAAGTTACCCCAGCCTGACGTCTTGGTCCTGTGATGATGGCCGAACGCCTTCTCAGCCTGGACGCCGGCCGGTGTGTGCAGCTTCAGGTGGCAGAGGGATGAGGTGACAGTGTTAAAACGTGTGGAGTTTATTTGTGTGGCACATTTCAGCAACAAGGCAGGACAAAGCTATTTTATACCATAAAAAATATCATACAGTCACTAATTGTAAAACAAGAAGTAAACATTACATTTTTTCAAATGCAATCATCAAATCATTAAGCAAATATACATTAAATATAAATTAATTTTTGTAAAATTTCAAAATTTGACATGTCAAAAATAAATTAGCTTAATGGAAACACGCCAGTTGGTTTATTTCACAAAACTCCAATGGGAACACTTTTTTTTAAATCAACAACAGGATGTTACCACTGGCGGGAACTATGATGAAGACAACAGGAAGTGGATAGAGTATGCGGCCGGTGCGACATGTTTTCTATCGGCTTATCACGTGATGCACATACTTATTTGCGTGATATTTATTTTTAAAACATTGAAATTGCAAAATTGTGCATTTTTGCTTTTTTACATTAGCAGAATATTGACAAAGTTTTGCCCACATTGGTAATGGAAATGCAGCTAATTTCCCAGTTCTTATGACTCAAACAGGTGGGTTTTAAACCTTGACCTAAAGGAATTGACAACAGATAGAAGATATCAGCAGTTTTGCAGTTTGTTCCAGATTAGTATAGTATAGAAGCTGCTTCTCTGTGTTTGGTTCCAGTTCTGGTGATGGAACCATAACCTGAAGACCTGACAGGTCTAGATGGTTGCTACGACAACCACAGATCTTTAGTGTATTTGTTGCTCTGCTGTTAAGTGATTTAAAAATTAACAGAGGTATTTTAAAGTCTACATTAGATTTTTAATTAATTTTATTTTACTGAATTTGTATTGGGTGAAACTAAAACTATGAATCTTGATGAATATATTGTAGAATATATTTACAGATGTAGGTTTTTTATTATCTTAAATGCAAAATCTAAATATGGTTTTGAACAATTCTGGCATAATTATTTTGAAGTCAGTGTACTCCAGTTAATGATTAATCTATTACTAAATTAGTTAACAATTATTTTAACAATAGATTAATCACATTCAGACGGATTAATCATTTCAGTCCTCGTCTATTCTCTGGGCTCCAGGGAGCCAGTGGAAGATCTTTGAAACCGGGGTGATGTGCTGCATCCTCCTGGTTTTACTGGATCAGGATGAATAACTGGACACACATGGTGTTTAAACCTGGAGAAAATCACAATTTGATCCTCTGCAACTAAGCCTCGCTGCCACGCTGTGAACAACACTGTTAAGAGGATACTTCCTGTCCATCTGTAGATGGCAAAATCTACCGGGGAAAAACGGCAGGAGGAGGAAGCGGCTGCCAGACTCAGAGCCACCGCAGCGTTACGATGAACTGAGGACGGAAAACACGGATCCTGTCTGCAAGAATGCTTTGTTTTCCTCTGGGAAAGACTTAACTTTGCCACTCTCTTTCTACTTGCATGATTCAGATGAGAAAATAAAAAAACACCTTCTAAGTGGGAACATTTCATCATTAGAAGAATGATTTGGCTATGGCTCCAGGCTCTCACCGGAATCTGCTGGTTGAGGTCCCTGCCGCTGTGCGCTGCCGCCGCACTGTCCTGCTGTCCCACCCGGCAGGCCGCCGTCCTGCCCGGCACCATCCCACCACCGCTCTCTGGTCCCATAGCTGCCATGGTGCTGCTGCACACGGTGAGGGGGGACTCAGCACAACGTCACACTTCGCTTCAGAGAAGATACCTGCAACAGATTTGGGCAAATGAGGCATTAGATCACTTTCTCAGTCATGCAAAACCTTGAATTGGATTTCAGCTATTCGCAGAAAGTTCAGTACAATGTTACTCTTTCAGAACACAGTTTTTCTTGGAAAGCCCTCCATAAGTTGCAGTGAACTTCAAATGAGACAGAGTATTACACTTTCAGCTTCTTTTCACCCTCAGACTTCGCTCCTCCTCCTTGCTGCTCGTCCATAAAGGTCTGATTTGTGGTAAGGGGGGCCTCCTGGCTGCTTCTCTGATTAAGGCTCTGCTTCCCCAGCATGACTGTTTAGGTGGACGGCCGCGTCTTGGTATGTTTGCAGTAGAGTTACGTAATACACTGACTCACTACAGTGGCCACGATTTAGGTGTGTGCACTCATTTTTACAGCAAAACACTGGTTGCGTAAATGATTTGGGAGGGCTATTATATTTCAGGTTCCATGCGGTCAAACCCTTCTTGCTACAAACATATACGGTCAGTTTGATGGTCTTTCTTTTGTTTTTGTTTTGGAGCATCCTTTTGTTTTGTGATCGACTGATTGGTTGGGGAGGCTGACGTCAACCCACCAATATTACGCACTAGAAGTGGGCGGATTGATCCAAAAATATCGGTAATAGCGATACCAAGTATCGGTGTGTCGCATCGATACCTGTGTGGTAATACTGATACTTTAGATTCTTGAAATTATGTTTTATTTTTGTACTGGAGTATTTCAACTCAACTTAAAAAAATATTTACTTTTAACTTGCTCTCAAATTATAATCGAGAGCAATTAAATTTATGATTAAATAATGTTTTTAGCGCACACAAATTATATTAATGTTATTAAAGTATTTTTTAAACAGCTTTAATGTTTGTCCAAATTCAGTCCTACCACTAAAACACCCAAAGGTCAGAAGTCTGATGATATATTTGACTTAAATAAAAGTATCAGTATCAGAATCGGCGATACCCTTCCTGTATTTACTTGGTTTTGGATCGATACCAAAACATCACACGCCTCTATTAAGCACCTGATCCACTTCAGACAGTAGACATAAACATGTAACCACAAAGAACTGTACATGTTAATGCAGGACTGCATAGTGATATGATGATAAAGATTTGTTCTGAGATTTAACCAATGGAATCTGTTTCAGGTAATGACACACTGAATACTGTGATATTAAAGCAGTGAACATAAAGCCAGAGACAGAGGGAAAATCCCCGTCCCGTCTTTACGAATGTTGCTCAGATGGATGCTGCAAGTTGTAGACAACATGCTCTGAAAACACACGTAGCTTGTTGTCAGCAGATCGACTTGCATGATGTGAAAGTACAACGTGATCCGGTTCTGTGTTTGTTGAGGAACAATGATAGTTTATGCCTCCTCCTTAAAATAGATCCAAATAACCAAGATGCTGAAATTCAAGGACAAAAATGTGGTATGAGGGTCAGTCTGGAAAATTTAGGTGAGTATGAAGCAATGTATTTATTTCAGCATTCAATAATGTGATAATTCTCAGTTTTTCTAATATTGTGTGGCCATGGTTTGCAATACTGTCATCCATTTTCAGGTTATCTTATTTTTATGGAATGCGCACTACCATGGGTTAGGTTACAAAATAATGGTAGATGCAACGATATGAAAATTTGGACGACACTACTGTGTTAATACTTCTGCTATGGTCTATTCCCGAAATTTGCCAATATTTTATATATTGTACACATATTTCATCACCCTTTCAATGTCTTGAAAAAAACAATCTGTTTTTCTGTTTCAGATCGGTATTGGTCAATACTACACATGAGATATCGGTATAGATATCGGAAGTGAAAAGTGGATCGGTGCATCCCCAGTTGTAATGTGACAAATTTAGAAAAAGATCAAGCTTGTACAAATATCTTTAAAAGGCAACATTCTGCACAATGCCAGCAGAAAAAAAAATGAAGGTCAATGGTTGATTTCTGTTAGAGCCAAAATATTCTAAATGAATCAAATATTCATCCTGCATCTGTGAGCCTGGTGGTGAAGAGCAGCAGCACCACAGGAGGTCTGAAATGATGAAACACTCTTGAAAGAATGGATTTAGTTCCTATCTTATAGCTGTTTGCTTGCCTCCTTCCCTGCAAAAACATGAGAGTGATTCAAACTCTGAGCAGACGTAATCTAACTTTTGGCTGCACGTACTTTGGCCTGCCGCCTTAAAAAGGTGAAAAGGGCAGTGCTGCGTTCAGTTGCAGCAGGGACAGCACAGGAACAAAACTAAAGTTGAAAAGCTTAACAAAATGGTCCCTCTGCAAAGATGGAGCGTGTTTGCAAGTGCTCAGGCACTTCAAAGCTGCCAAAATCAACAAGCAATTCCTGAAAAGACACACCAGCAGAGACTCAGATGTTGGGCATTCAAATTATTTTTTTAAAGCTGCAAAAAGTGGGTTCTCTTACTGTGTGTCCAAGTGTGGAAAATCAACTGGAAACCATTAACTTAGGACCCCTGGGGTGGCTAATGGATGTACAGTTTTCCCCTAAGATGGGTTGGGCCCATGCAAATACTGGCGTCTCAAATGAGAGTGTCTGAAATACTTGAGACGCCCTCTAAAACGGCTTCTAATTGCCTATTTTAATGGTTCAAACACCAAATATACATTTAAATGCCAGTCAGCGCCAAGGAGGCTGGATTTGGTTCCTTTACCAGTAACTTGTCAAGTGGCATTGCACCTACGTATTTTAACTTACCAAGCTGCAGAATTTCTTATAACAGATGTACTTGCTCTTTAGACCCTTTTAATCTCATAAACTTGGGAAACTGAAAAACTAATTGCAATGTTACTTGAGAGCCCCTTCCAAAGCAGCCAATCTTTGAGCACAATTTATTTTCCCCCAAAAGCAGCGATAAGAGTGTGCATGTTAGCTTTTGATTATGCTTATGGTTTCCACTGTATATATTCGCCAATCTATATTACAGTATGTTTGGTGTTTAAACTTTTAAAATAAGCAGTGATAAGCATTTGAGAGGGGGTATCATGTATTTGCTCATTTTAGGCTATTCCCTGGTTGCTGTGGTTGCTGACCAGTGAATAAAGAGGCCCACTGTTAAAATAATATTTTATTATTTAAATAATTTGGGCAACGTGGGGACAAAGTAAATTAATCAAAGAAAATAATAATAATAATAATAATAATAATAATAATAATAATAATAATAATAATAATAATGATAAAACTGATGTTGGTTTAATCTTAAAGAAAATGCATGCACAGACACACACACAGACATATAAACAATCTGTGAACGTATCAACCGTTGCTGAGCAGCAAATATTAAAAGACAGCCAAAAAAATTGCTTATTGACATGAAAAACGTTAATATTTTTATCTATATCCCGTCCAATACTGTTATCCAACGCTTTGCTGTGCATGTGGAAGTTGTTTACTCCATTTTAATCCACCCCTAGCGGTGCATGGCACAAGAAATGCCCCACTGTCCTGCACTTTTCCGCGCACCTAAACGCAGCATAAAGCCCTATTTTTTTAGTCCCCTCCCCCCCCAGCTCTCCGCCAATCAGCGCGCGGCGTTAGTAGTAAACAAGCAGCACAGTGTGGGCGGAACGCGGCCGCTGATTGGCTGAGCCCCGCTTTCTCGGGTACACACCCCCGCTCCAGCAACGTGTTCGGACACGAGTTTCACCGGGAGGGTCGGAGCTAGACGAGGGAACACGGCTGAAAATATCTAGAGTTTTCTACGTAAAGTCACGTTAAAACCGACCGCAAAACGGTGGAACCGCAAAATAGTGCAAGAGGAACCTAAACAGGGTTCTGCTATAAACGCAAACACCGAACATTTTAATTTTAGTCTAATAAATACCGTGATTATTAGATCATATTTGATGGTGGATATTCAAAGGCTGCAGACGTTATTGCGGACAAAAATACATCTAAAACAGTAAAAATGCTGAAATGGAGTAATACGTATTTTTTTTAAATGCATGAAATGCGCGATTATCAGTATTTATTGCGTTTTATGATGAGCTACAGAAATAAATAACGACAGGAAAGTGTCAGTTTGTCATCCGCCACCCCCACCAACAAGCTCACTGATCTCCACCCGGCAACGCAGACCGACCTCAGGAGAAACACCCCCCTCCCTCCTCCCATGCTGTAAAAGAAAACACATTGTTTTTTTCTCTCTCTCTTTTTTTGCAACAAGAAAGCCGCGCAACATCTATCGCCTCGTATAGAAAATTCGATTTTCTTACTTTTCCGACCTCGGTCCTGACCGTCCCGGTCCGAGCTGCTGCAGCAGCGGATCGTCGCTGCCTGCCTTTGCCTCGCACTGCCTCGTCTTGTCCCGCCGCCCGCTCGCCGGCTCTACAGTCTGCAGGAGGAAAAAGGGGGTTGGTCGGATACGTGCCTACGTGTGTCTGCTTGGTGGACCAATGCCGGAGGTGACAGCTGGGCAGAGCGCAGAGATATCAGCCCGCGGCACGGCGCACTGTGCACAAGAGGATGATGTAGGTGAGGGGTTACCAGAGCAGCAGCAGCATCCACTGTGTCTGTTTCCTGTCAGTCCGTCTGTTCGTCTGTCTGCAGCACAAGCACATCTTCCTTGTTGGTTCTGCTCATGTGTTTTCAGGCAGATAAACATCAAACATGGCTCCCATCCAAAAGCATAAACAACCAAAATAGATTTTTTTTTTCTTCTCTCCCCCAACCCCCTTGTGATGTGTTTTTGTAAAATAAATAATTAAAATATATATATATAGAGTCACTTGTTTGCAACAGATTCCCTAAAAGAAATGGCCAATTTTTGAGAATGTATTCTGCAACCACGAGGTCACTCAGAGTTGACCTCTAACTAAAGCCTCATAAAAAAATGCAAATGCCAAATGTACAACACATGAATATTTCCTGTAGATTTAGTCTAGACTGTGTAATCTGACTGCTATTAATCCAGTTTAAGATCAGAACCTCCATATTAATTTGAACAAGTGTTTTTTTTCAGCATCAAAACAATCCATCAGTTAAAAAAAAGCACATGCAGAGAAGTCGAACAGCTGACATAATTGTATTCTCGCATATCAACCCCCAACATCACACAACGAATCGCCTGCGTATCACACAGGACACCGCTGTGTGTGTACGCAGCGTGTTTGTTTCTGTGTTGGAGAGGCCGGATTAGTGTCGGCTGTCTGCACCCTCTCCACCAGACATCCAGTCAGCAGGGATTTTAGGCTCTGAGCGCTGATACAGTCTGAGAGAGTACAGCGGAGGCCTTATCGCAATCGTACACCTAAACCCGATTCAATTCTAATTAAACGTTAGTTTTACCCTGAAACACTCGCTAGGCCTCAGCTGGACCTGAGGCGATTGGAAACCAAGACATTATAGTTACAGAAGTGAAAGTTAACAAGGATTTAATAAGACCTTACTATGCTGTTGTTTACTAGCTTTAGGTGGATTAAAACTCAATCCACATCCCATGAAACGCTTGTCTTTTTATTTAATAAGAACTATGTGGTAAAACGTCTATGTCTACACACACAATGTAAATCACTTCAGAACTCAACATTATGGTGACATATGCCTTATTATTCAACTAGCAATTTGTTTAAGGTCAAGAAGCTGGTTGTACATGCAACAGGGTACAATGACAGTAAAGGTAAGACAGAAAAAACAATGGCACCATTGCATAGGCACAATGGCAAAATGAAGACTATTGCAACATATAAGGCATGCATGGTTAAAATCTCCCAAAACATTGTGGCTTGGAACGTTATTTGGTCAGATAGAAGAACAAAACTTTCTATTATTGTTTATAAAGAACTGTATAGAAATAAGTTGTTACGGTACATTGACAATGTAACGTTGTGTTGGTAAAAGTTTTCATGTGGACTAGCCCTGAAATCCTTGAAGTTGATGTGTCCCTATGGTTAAGTTTAAAGTTCTTCATACCTCTAGCAGATTTAAATTCAGAATTATATTCAGAGACAAGCATCTTCAAAGACAATAAAACAATTAAAAAGAAGTATAAATTTTTTGGGTGGGGAAAAATTTGAACATTTTACGCCTGCCTATTCATGGTTTGGTATTTGTGAATTCTTCTGAACGTAACTTACTTATTCACGGAAAATTTCGCTATTCGTAGATTTTTTTTGTTGAGTATATTTACCTCTTCGGCACACGGCCTGTTTTTGAGCAACATGGCTGAAAATAACATGCCCAAAATGAATTGAATGTATCTCAAGAACTAGAGTTTATTTTAATTGTTTTGGTATCAAAACAAAGGCAAGACCCTAGGGAATATGTTACAGCTCTAAAAACCACCCTAGCTGTTACTGAGGAAAGTGAATTAATATGATAAACAGCAGAAATTAAGAAAAAAATCAATTTCCGCCTAAAAAAACACTTCAATCTATGAAGGTTCCTATCAAAGCATGCAGCTGAAAGCCAAAACATGTAGAAAACAACAGTACACAATCTGACCTTTTACTGTGCCAAGTTTCATGAGAAAAAAAGTGAATCATATGAGTTTTAGAGAGGTACTACTTGATAAAAATCTAGGCGGACCTTCCAAATTAGCCATTTTGGCACAATT
>CAEGAF010185574.1:0-15717 GCA_903067075.1 Micropoecilia bifurca | reverse complement strand
ATATTTAGATAGATAGATAGATAGATAGATAGATAGATAGATAGATAGATAGATAGATAGATAGATAATATGTGGACTGGACTTACGGTACTCACAGGTATTAGGGATCAAAAAATAGCAAAAAAAAAATCAGCTCTAAAAAAACTTCTAACTGCCTATTGTAATAGTTTAAAAACCAAATAATAACAATAATAATATTGATTTAACACACACCGTTTAAGCCATCTTGCCGCTATAGCAGAAGCTAATATCGACCGTCTTCCTTATCTGTGAATTTTCCACTAACACCGCTTTGCTGTTGTCTTCAAATGATTCTCGTCTGAACTGGAATCCATTTGGAGGAGCATCTGCAGAAACAGGATGAAAAGGGAAAACTAAAACTTAGCACTTTTCTGTTTCACATTAATAAGTATTGTCTTGGTCGACTCAAGAGCCTCAAGCTCATACCTGTCCCAGCCGAGGTGGACCGTACCAAAGGACCAGCTCCTGTTTTTTTTTTTTTTGATAAACAAAACGTGAGTGGAAAACAATTAACAAAGAACATTGTTGCATCTTTTTTGTGTGTGTGCAATAATTAGGTCTAGCAGAATCGCAACTGCGATTATTATCCGGCCCGGTTCCATACTCAAAGCCCACTGAACAATGGGGCAGTTAAGCTATCGAGAGCCTGTTTGCTTTCCGCCCACCTAATGCGCAGCAGAGCCACTTTAGGCCGAGCTGCGTCTCAAGGGGCGACGGTGACCGTTTATCTACGGCCGTGAGCCAGTTACCGTTTAGTGACATGTTACCTTCAGCGCTGCGAGAGGGTAAGGCGACGCATCGGCCTTATGGCACGTTTCCCTGCAAGAGAAGCAGCACAGCATGAGGAGATGTTTTCTCATTTAATAAAAGAAAACAAATATATAAAAGTACTCATATTAGCTTGAGTTTCCAGATTACAACCAACAACCTGGATGTATTCTAGTACTAGTAAGTCACGATATGTTGGAATTAATATGGCATTGACTGGTTGAGAAATTGATTTGACAGTGATGGTGGCAAATATATTTTTCGTGATAGATCAAAACAATAATTGTCAGTGGATAATTAAGAGGGGAAAAAAAAACTAATTTTGTTCTATGTTCTCCCTTAAATAAAATCCACCACACTTTTTTCTGCTTAAATACAATTTTATTAATCAAATCAAAGCAGTTCTTGTCTGCATCCTGGCAAATTACATCGACGTGAAAATGTGCTGGACATCATTTAATTGTAAGTAACACTCATTAATAACATTTCAGTTTGTTAATGTGTAGGTTTATCAGTGGATTCTCGTATAACCGCCCCTTTAAGGTCATTCATTGCCTGGATGAGACCCGATTTGACACTGTTCTAGACTAACACAAGAGTAGTGGCAGCATCATGCTGTGGGAATAATGCTCTTTATTTTGAGCAAGTCGGCCAGAGCGGAATACAGGGTAAAAAGAAAACATATCAAAGGTGGCAAAAAACATAAGAGTTGTAATGTGAAACAATTTTTTTAAGAAAGTTCAAGGGGTTCACATTTTTTTAAAGGGACATTACAGGAATTGTGCAAGAATGCAAAGTATAGTCCCAACTGAAATCTAGTAAAGATCTAATGCACTCCGATGTCCCTACACTGCCAAAGAAATGATAAACAAATAAATAAATAAGTTGAGAGTAATATGGTTTTATTTTAAACCTATATGGTGCCAGAGAAGGTACTGAGAACAGTCTTTACATTTTAGAATTGTAACACAAATGTTGTCTCACTTCTTTTTAGATTGATTCAAATTCATTATTCAACAAAAATTACAAAACAATAAAAATATTAAATAAAAACTTTCTTAACAAGGGCTGCACAGTGGTGAAGTTGGTAGAGTTGTTGCCTTGCAGCAAGAAAGTTCTGGGTTCAATTCCCGCACCCGGTCTTTCTGCATGCTCTCACTGTACATGCATGGGTTTTCTCCAGTTTCCTCCCACAGTCCAAAAACATGATTGTCAGGTTAATTGGCCTCTCCAAATTGTCCCTAGGTGACCTGTCCTGACCCCACCTCTCACCTGGAACATCAGCTGGAGATGGACACCATCAACCCTCCTGACCCCAAGGGACAAGGGTGTAAAGAAAATAGATGGAACTTTCTAAACATACTTAAATACGGTGGCAGACTGCAAGTCATTTCCTCTATTTTAAAACCACTGGGTTCAAAGGGGCCACTTCATATTTCTGTTCACATGGATTTATAAATAGGAACATTTCAGCGCACACAGCAGCGAGTCATTCTGTTACTAATTTAACAGGTGAAGTGATATGTGAAGGTCTAAATAAAGAATACAAATATGAGCAGCTAAAATAATTAAGTACTTTATCCCAGATTAAGCAACCTGTTGTTTACGTGCTTAGCAACGAATGTTCGACTTTCAAAGACAAAACAACCAAGAGAGGAATTAATCCTGCACGACCTGTTGTACGTGAGCAAACTTTGAGTTTAACATTAATTACATGAGTATAGGATGATTAAACAACTAAATATAAATTGCGCGGATTTATTATTCTCAAGTGTTTCTAGCCGGTATTTGCAACCATGTCACTCTTATAAGCGACGTGCTTATTGTGTTAAATGTAAATCTGCGAGAGTCGGGAGGGGGAACCGCAAAGTTAACTTTATTTGACCACCATGCTGACCTTTACTCACCACGCCGTCATTCCGCCCATGTTTCAGCCCCCTGGTGGTCACAGAATAGAGTTTAAACTACGGAAGCCGGAAGCAACCAAACAGTTGCGACAAGTCAAGCACTGACGCCGCAGTTTTTACTATTAAACAGCAAAAACGTGGATACATTATTATAATCATTCTCTAAATCCAGAACACGCATAAAGAGGCATAAGATAAAATTATACCTGACAAGGATCAAATATTAATTATTTTTGCTTCTATATGTGCATATATTCATTTTAGC
Source organism: Micropoecilia bifurca (assembly GCA_903067075.1). Taxonomy (NCBI): domain Eukaryota; kingdom Metazoa; phylum Chordata; class Actinopteri; order Cyprinodontiformes; family Poeciliidae; genus Micropoecilia; species Micropoecilia bifurca. The sequence continues at coordinate 12,756 of CAEGAF010185574.1, read as the reverse complement.
AGACTTAAAAAACAAGCAAAAAAAATAATATATTTTTAAGAGGCTCAAGGAAAATTCCAGAGCTTATAATGTCAGTTTGCTTAATCCACTCCAAAACTAACGTGTTTATGTAGGAACATCAATTTTTGGCAACATTTCAATCATTTCTCTATGATTTTAGGTAAAGTTCTGTTTATGCCTTTTATTTATTGTACTCTGCACCAGAACCTCTGAAGGTAAAACAGATCCCAACGACACACCAGTAAGGTGGGTTTGTGTTGTTAGACATGAAAGTCTCACATTGCTATCTATCTTCCAGACTGATAAAATTGCACATTATTTCATCATTCTGACCCCCACCTTTTAATCACTGAAATCCCAGAGTTGTTACTCATCTTACTAGGTGAAAAGTCCAGAATTTTTCTGTTTTGAAAAAAAAAAAAAAAAATTAAAAATCTTCTAGGTATACGTTATCTGCTTAAAGCTGTAGTGATTACTCTTAACGTATATTACCAATTTAGGCAGATTTTCAATTTCTTATTAAATCACTACAGCCTTGTAGACAAACTATCCTTCCAGCAGTACATATTCAACGTTGTATGTTATATGCATTATTAGAAAGACATTTTTGCACTAGGTATTTATTATTTAATGAAAATAAATCAGTGAGATCAGGAATTGTAAAACAAATACATTTACTGTAGCATGAATTCTTAGATGTCATCTAGAATGGCTCAGTATCAAAACACATCGAATATCTGTTATTGTATCAACCTCCCAGACCATTCAGGTCTTCTGGTCCTGGTTTGCATCCCCAGAACCAGAAACACACATGGAGATTCAGCTCCTCTAATGTGGAACAAACTCTCAGAAAACTGCAAAAGAACCGAAAGTCTGAGTTCCTTTAAACCAAGGCTAAAACCCATCTGTCTTTGATTAATAGTAAGTGGAACATTGATCAACAGATTTGATGTGTATTGATGATTGACTTTAACAAAATGTCATGTTTATTGGTCGTTTCATAATTGGAGACCGCAAGATGTTTTCATGATGTAAATCACTTTGCGCCGCTTTGCTGAAATGTGATCAATTTGACTTGGATAATTATGAGAAAAATCCTATTACAGTAGCAAGATTTCTTTTTAATGAGCAACATACACACAGTCCTGTGAAGTCAACCATACAAGAAAGACGTTATGATACAATACGAGCTGCAGTTTATTTTTTTTTCTTCTTTTTTTATTAAACTGCATCATCATCTCTCGTTAAACATGACTCATGAGCCGGGCTCCGACGGCTCCGACAGGCTGCGGAGGAGCTCCGTCTGTTTTCGCTTGTTTTTGGCTCTGTTGATGGCCGTCTTGAACAAGCGGCAGTACAACTCCATGGCAACCGGAGTGTCGTCGTTCCCTGCCACGGGGTAGGTGATGGAGCCAGGGTTGCAGTTGGAGTCCACCACGCCGACGGTGGGAATGTTCATCTTGCGGGCGTCCCTGATGGCCACGTGCGGCTGGAACACGTTGTTCAGCGTGGACAGGAAGACGACGAGGTCGGGCAGCCGGACGCCGGCACCGTACTGGATGTGAGCGTTGGTGAAGAGGCCCCCCTGCCAGTAGCGCGTGTGCGCGTACTCCCCGCACTGCTTGGCTGTGGTCTCCACCAGGTGGCAGAACTGGCGGCGGCGGCTGACGAAGAGGATGATGCCGCCGCCGTACGCGGTGCGAGCCGTGACGTCCAGGGCCCGCCGGAGGTCCTCCGCCGTCTTGTCCAGGTCGATGATGTCGTAGTCCAAGCTGGAGTCGTACAGGTAAGGTTCCATGAGCCTAGAGGAAGGAACGCATGCTGCCATCGTGAGAAACACTCAAAAAACTTACTTTAGAAAGTTAATGCTAATTGTCTTCTGATCTAACTAATTAAGTATGAATGTTTTTTGTGCCATGCTCTATACATGTCAACATTCTTAGAAGCTCCACTTGGTTTCAAATGAAAAACAAAATCACATCCTGTCATTTCGTACCATTTAATTTTAATTTCATTAGTCAAAGTGGATTTTTGTTTTCCCATTTACACAAACGCACAGTGTGGAATCTTTCAGCCATGCGCTCCTTTTTATTTTTTGTACACATCCATTCAGGTCAGGACAGAAGTGCTTCCTTTCTCCTGTACAAAAAGCACTTTGTGACTTTGTACAATCATTCTAGGAAGTTAACAAGGAATCGTTTTGGCTTTCAAAACAGGTCTGTCTTCTTTACTAGAATTGCAAATGAACAGATTAGTTTCATGACTATGTTTCTGAGGTGATCTGCATGGTTGCTTTGGTAACTAAAGGGACATTTAACGCCAGTGTTAAGTAGGACAGATAGATTTCTTTAAGTCACGAAACACAACAAAAAGTGCCTGTACCTTTTATTTCAGCATATTGTATGTTCTGCTGGTACTCTAAATGTTCCCCAATGAGGAATTTTAATCACATAAAAATGGCCGGAATGATGGCCATGCAACAGTAGATTAGAGTCACTTGGCTAAACTACATATTTGTGACACAATGACAATTTGTGTGATACACCATCACAAAGTAGAGCATAATTTTGAAGAGGAAATTAAATAAAGCATTTTTTTTTCTACAAGAACCTTTGAAAGTGTTTGTGCCGGGTCTGTAAGGACGTTCTAGAGGTGTCTAAACCAAGGTCAAGTTTCATAGCAATTGTGCAAGTTTTGAACATCTGATGTAGGCCAGTTAAATCCATGTTAAATAATAGAGTGAGACATTCGACAAAAAGATGGCTGTTCACTTCAAATGAGAGAGAGCTGCAGAAATCTAGAACTCGGGTGTGAGAATCTGATGACAGGATGACTATAGGTCATGTACCCCACAAATCAGGCCCTTACAGAACAGTAGGGAAGCTGATAACATATTACAAGAAACACACTAGCATTACCCTTGACAGTTAGCAACAAGCTAATTTCACGCATAATGCTATGTGGAAATTGTATGGAGCTCAACACTGGGAAATCCTGGAACAGAAAAACTGAGGAGGAGATTCATTTTTAGCAGGACAACATACAACCTGGGCTAGTACTGAATGATTTACATCAGATTAAAAATGGCCTAAAACGTATTTCAACTGTACATTTTGGGGAAAACTTTATTTTGAAGAACTTAAAAGCTGTGCAAATTTGGGACCCCGAAAAGACTGATAGCTGAAGTACTTATTTCTGCATTTACTCGCGTTAACATTAAAACAACACAGATATTCCAACTGGTTTCTGTACCCTTACATGCCTAAGTCACATATTGGGTTTCTAGTGATTAACCATATCCTACACACTTGTGCCTGCAGCCTTTCTTGTGTCCAAGATGCACTCTGGCGTCGAACAAGTCCTTCACAGTAAACAGCTCCGACACCCGGAAAAGGTCCTGCTTCTCTAGTGGCAGGTCCAGCATTTTATCTGAAATGGGTTAAAACGGGCTTTAGCTGGAGAACTGTTACGCGTAAAGACATTGTTAGCAGGCAGAAACTCACCTCTGACGGAGTAAGCTTGCGGTTCAGGTGATATAATGGAAGATGCGGTGGCAAACTGATGTCCACTGTTGGATAATTTAACTGTGGGACCCCGAACATGGCGCAACCCCAACAGACCTGGACGTAAGGCATAAATGAAGATTAATACTGGACACGAAAAAGGAGAAAGACTGAAAACGGACACACTAGAAGTAGCTGTAGTTTCCTGTTCTATCCTGCCGCAAAACGCTTACAGGAGAAACCAAAGCGTTTCTAATTAGAAGGCTTGTGGCACCAACATGAAGCTTTCCACACACCGCAAAGTACAGTTTTCATGTACATACCCTTTGTAAGCGCCCGAGTAGCCATGCTTCCCAGCGAAAGAAGGTCAACAAAGTGCGCCTGCGTGATTGTAGTTTATTATGCCGTAAAGCGGGACGTTTTGTCGTGTCACACCACCTAAAACTACAACTTCCACAGTGCAATTATTTTTGTTGAACGTCAAAAATTTGTGACGAACAAACAACGTGACGTCACTAAAACTAGTAATAACAAAACAAAGAATAACAAATAAAACATTACAAGCATATGGTTGTAAACGTAATACATTTAAATAAAAATAATTTTAAATAGCCAATGAATAAAACAGACTAAAATATTTTTGGAGAAAAAAATACTCCCAAACAAACAAAACGGTAAACAAGGACAAAACAAAATTATGAGTCATGACTAGCAACTGGAAAGCTAAATTAAAGTAAAATAAAATAATTACTTAAAGTAACTTAATACTAATGCAAAAATGTTAACAAAATGTCAACATAAAGTTAAAGAGCAGTGACTAAAATTAAAATATTTCAGTTATTAATATGAAATAAAAATACATGTACAAGTATACCAAACAGAAAAATGAAAAAAAAACTCAACATGGACAAAACCAAAAAATGGACACCATTTCCTATTAACAACTGAACCTTAACTTTCTTTAAAAATGCGGAACTTGGAAAAAGAAGTTATATTTTTTCTACATTAATGAAAAACTTGAACTCATACTTGGATGCATAAAATTGCCCATTATCATAAACTTAAAATATGTTGAACAATCAACACCTGCTAACTTCAAATATAACATACAACAGGGAAAACCAAACATTATCCTGGTAAATTGAGTTGCCTGCCTCCTTTCACCTGCAAAGAAAAAAACAAAAGGACAGACATTTTGGAGCATTTTTATAGATTCTGATCTTCCCTGGAGAAACTGCTGCTGGTAAACTCACTGGAACAAAGCAAAGCTTTTTTTTGACATGCTGCAGGGTTGCCATATGCTCAGAAGAAGAAGTGAGAAGACAAGTCCCCTGAAAGCATGATTAAACACAACTCTTATTCTATGGATTTTGACGACAAATCACTCAAAATTTGCATCTTTGGAAAATGTGTACCTTCATGCATTTCCTAACCAGTAACTTCCAGTTGGACACCTTGGTTCTGTCTTCTGACGCAAGAGCTATGCATGGACTTATAGTGAGGCCAGGATCTATTTCTCTGGACAAAGACCTGAATGAGGCAGAGCAGAATGTCGGTCAAACCACAAACATCTTATTCCTTCAATATGTCATCTTTAACGGCTAATTAATCCGAATTAATTGCAACAAAACCTGATTATGTTCAGACTTGACTCTTTATTTCACACTTAAAAGATACAGCAAAAGTTGTTTATTTTTATCCAAAGAATGGAAAAAAAAGTTAAAAAATATTTACAAAAAAAGTCTGGCAATGCACAGCATGTTCAGTAATGATTCCATTTTTTTTCAATAAACAAAAATAAATAGCTTTTTGTCACAAAGAAAATCTTTGATATGACAAAGAAACAAGCACAAATAACGTATCACATTCAGTAAGACAGAGGGGGTCGATGGCGAGGTGTCAGTGGAATCTGGAACAACAATCTTCATCGTAGCGGTTACAAACGTCTGACACTGTTAGTGGCGTTCCTCGGCAGCAGAGCTGTAAATAACTTTAATTAAGCATACAATTATACACAAAAACATCTGGTTGTTTCAAAACCTTAGTCATGTTGAAAGTATGCCTGGTACCAAGACATTTCTCATCATTTCCATTTTGCAATGTCCCGTTAACCAGATGCCAGAGTGACCGGTGCTGCACACTGCCGGTCAGCTGGCAGAAGGAAGGTTGCTACACATTCATCTTGCTTACAAGAAAGACAAATGTGTCCCGTTTTTGAAATATTCCCAGTTACAAAAACCACACACAGTAAATAAAGGCTGTGGATAATATTACCAAACTATAATAACCAAGATGTAGCATTATTTTAGAAGTAATTCTTTCTTTTCTGTTCAAAATATAAGCAATTCAATCACGTTACAGATTTCTGTTTTACATTTTATTGAGCTCGTTTTGCTCAAAAAGGGTTTTGCACCTGGAAAAAATAAAACCTGAACAGATCTTTAGAAGCAAAAATATGTAATGTTTTGATTTTGTGTATTTATGATGATAATGAAAATGAAGAAATAGTCACGATAAGAATACAAAGAGGTGGTTTATTAACGTCACAGACATGTCATAACCCATTTATCTTGTGTATTTTCAAAGAACTGAAGTCAATCTGGTCAGGCCTTCGGTGTAGAAAAGAGACACTTCTGTTTTGTTTGTTTTCCTCCACCAAAGCAGTTCTAATGCTAAACCAAGGCAGTTTCTACACTTAGTTTTTAGAGTTAGTTTTATAAACTCAGTTAAAAACCACTTTGGTTTTACGTTTTAAAAAAATGAGCTCAGTTCCATGTTACAAAAAATGTCCCTTAGCAGATGTTTGTCCTTCCCTCTACTCCATTCTAAGTTTCTGTAAAGGATCACAGAACTGAGAGAGTTTTAACTACAGAAATTCAGACTTTTCTCCAAATTTAGCAAACAAATTTTTAAATAGCGGCTTGATTTCAACAATCTGCGACCGTGAATTGCTCACAAATTTGAGTTGTACAGTACTATACTATATTTTAGTTTTTTCTTCTCATTTAGAACTTCAATTGGAACAAAAAGCACAGAAAATTTTAATAAAGTGAATATTTAATTTATATTTTAAACATGTGGCTCATAAGATTGTATTTTATGGTTTTCTGTCCTTCTGGGGTTAAATATGCCAAATTGTCCTATGACACAGGCATCCTATTTTGCTAGTGGAAATGGAAAAAAAAACTGCTGTGAGGCGAGCAATAGCTCAGGTTCAACACTGGAAAAGGTTTGGTGGGGGGGGGGAATAAACAGTTGAATAAATGTGGGGAAAAACAGTAAATTCTCTTCATGGAGAATTTAGTCAAAGGCTATTTTTAAATCAACTCACAATGATTTACTGTAATAATACATTTTTATTCACTGGTCTGTTTTTTAACCCAGATTTTGTTTTATTTTGACTTGACAAAAAGAAAAACATTACATTTTATCTGCTGCATGTATGATGAATGAAAACAATAAAGTAATACACGATTAATCTGGACTTAAAGCCTGTCACGACTCTTCCATATGAAAGATCTCTCCAAATATACTCGTTTCATGTAATACTTTTAAAATCATTTTGCTACCCTGCATTCCCAAGTGGTAATATAAAAAAAGATCAGGCCAATTTGTTTTACTTTTTTTTTTTAAAGTTATTATGACATTGTCTTGATGTTGCAACTTCTTGTTGTTGTACCAAAACTCCACTGTATTGCTTTTCAAAGGATTAAGGATATGAAATAATATTAGAGCACAAAAATGTATTGGTGCCACTGTGTTACACATTTTATATAAAAAAAAGAGCATGTTTTGTTTTGCTTAGATATATTGACAAGTATTCCCTTAGATTCTGTACATGAATGAGCTTAAGAAATATGATATTGATTAGCAGGGCGACATTAGGGAGTTAACATATAGAACTATGATGCTGTTGAGGAATAGTGATCAAAGCAAATACTTACAACGCTGGAAAGCCCTGCATCTTATCTGGATCTCTCCTGCTGTCTGATTCACAATCTGACTCATCTATAAACTCTTCATCCTCTCTGTCTTGATCAGCTCCTTCATCACCCATCTTCGTGCTCTTGCCTTCTCTTTTTCGCTCTCTCGGCGAATCTGTCTTCTCCTTTCCCTCACTCCTTTCCCTGCTTTGAACCTGGACGTGGTTGGTCCTGTTAGTCTCCAGCTCTACAAACACACTCTTGTCCTTAGGCACATGCACCGTACTCGCCCGCCCTTCTTCCATGGAGAACTGGGACCTGTTGCCAGGCGTAAGGCTCTGTGTAAAGGTCATCTTTGAATGCTGCCTAGCAGCTGAGAAAAATTTCAAAACGGGGGGTCTAGCTGTGACATTTGCACCCGTCTCTGTAGAGGCAGAAAACGGCGCTCTGCTGCTCCTTGAAGAACACCAGGCGGCGGCCGCAGTCTGTGATTTTAGGTCCCTATTGTCTGATGAAATGTCTCGTGTCTCTGAGGAGGTGATGTGAAAAGGAGTCCGGCTCAGAGCCCTTGGGTCGGGAATTGGAAGCCCCAGGCTCTGGCGCCACTTAATTGACTCTGCAAGGGAGCGAGCATAATTGGGACTTGAAGCTGGTCGACCTCTGTCCGCATGTTGGCTGCCATTGATTAGGCCATCTCTGGGAGTGTTGGACCTCCTTTGCTGGTTCTTCATCGCCCCTGCGCCATCGGCCGGCTCCAGAAGACTGGGACTGCAGGACTGGACCGAAGAGGCACACGACTGTGGGCTGGCAGACGAAATTTCAGGATAGAAGCTCTGTTGGGTCCCTACTGGAGATGCAGAGACACCACTGATGTGTTTCGGAGAAATCTCAGCCAGCTGAGTCTCCGGTTTGAAGTCTTTAAGTGGAAATTGAACCTCTGTATCTTGAACCACTGGGGATCCGTTTCTACACAAAGCTCCGTCTTTACCTTTGTCTCCTGTGGAAACTTTGGCCTTCTCAGCCAGAAACCTTCTTATCTCTTGCTCGATGCTGTCATCGCTGTCTACTGAGCTGCTCTCATCGTCCATTCGATAAAGGGGTTCAACAGTTTGCAGTGACTTGGCGTCTTGTCTTTCCCCTCCCACGATGTCTGCTGTATCACCCTCCTTACATGTATCCGTTTGCTTTTGTTGTGAGACATTATTTTTACTGAATACACACTTGTCTTTTACATCATCGTCGCCCCCGTGTACATTTTTCAAAGCACTGCACTTGGAGCCAGGCTCGTGTTTGAACTTTCTGTTGGGTAAAGCATTTCCCATAAGCGGTTCCTCATCTTTGATGCACTTCCTGTGTTTCTTTTTTGTGTCTTTGATCTTTTTCTTCGATTTCTTTTTTGTCTTTAGCAGGTCTTTGATTGCAGTGTCGAGGTCCTCGTCACTGTCAAGTGAACTGCTTTTGTCTCCGCTTTGGTCTGCCTGGTGTAACGCTGTGCTTGGTTGGGGTTGACTTCTCTGCGGAAGTGTCAAGGCGTTAGATTCTCGTGCGTGCTCAGTAGTTTCTTTACATTTGTCATCAGCTCCCAACATGTTCGCCACAGTCACGCTTTTCTCCTTCTGTCTTCTTTTCTGCGTTAAAGACAGCCTTTGTGATTTCTGTTGAGTAGCAGCATCTTTTCCTTTCCCTTTCTCTGGATCAACAACACCACAAGGTTCTTCACCAGCGGGCGGCTGTTTGTGCATTTGGGCTTTCTGCTCAAGAAATTTCCTGATTTCTTGCTCAATCCCATCCTCACTGTCAATGGAACTGTCGTTGCTTTCTTCATATCGGTGTCTGTCAGGAAGAGAGGACATTGTGGAAGGTTGAGCCGGAGCACACGTGCCGAGGGGAATGCCCTGTTGGAAGGCTCCAGGCATTACGGTTTTGGAAATGTCCAGTATTGCTTCAGCACACATCAGTTCTGCTGTGGTGTTAACTTTGGAAGGTCCAGAAGCTGACTGCTCTTTAGTCTCTACTTTCAAAGAAGGTAGTCCATTTCCCTTGACTTTGGGGTTGAATGACAGTGAAGTCTTGGGTTTGGAAACAAATGGAGCTTGATTCTGTTTCCCTGGTTTAACTTTTTTTCTCTTCAGTTTGTTTTTCTTCACGTCATCAGAGTTAATACTTCCAGTGGGATGTACTGCTAACTTGGTAGGGGCTTTCAGCTTGCAGAACAGTTGCTTCTGAGGGCTATTCTCTTTCTGTTGCTCAAGCTGGTAGCTCCGGATAGCTTCTTCAATCCCATCGTCGCTGGTGGAGTCAGAATCTTCTTGGAATGTTTGTGGATTAAAGGCTTCTCTTTTGCTCTGCTCATTTTTCTCTATCTGGTATCTTTGAATGGCTTCCTCAATGCCATCGTCACTACTGGAATCACTTAGGTCTTCCTCCATCTTTGGCATTACTGGGTACGTTAGAGTGCTGTTGAAGAACCTCATTGTTTCAGAGGGACTCTTCCATTGTTCTTCAGAACTGAGTAAGCTATTAGCTGAACTTTTATCCACCTCAATGTTTTCATCCTGCGAAGCCTTATTCTTGATATACTTTTTTAAAGGTATAGCAGCTGCTGTGATAGGAGTCTCCGATTTCACACTTACTGGGAACTTTCTACTGGATATGAAGGACGAGTTGCCTTCAGAGTGTTGCTTGGCAAACTCAAAGGGCAATGGATTTTTCCTTGGAATTTTGGACGACTGATGGGAAGTGGAAGATGTTCCCGCCTTGCGTTTGTGACCATCCTTTTCTTTCAGGTACTCCATTATTGCCTCCTCAATTCCTCTGTCTACTGAATCGTCACTGTCGGAGTCGCTGCTATCATGGTTTGTTGTAGAAGAAAAGCGGACGTGTGGGCTTTCAGTGGGCCTTTTTGTTTTCAACTTGGCTCCCACGTAATTACCCACTGCAGCCTTGCACACTTGTGTATGGCGCTCCTGTCCCGATAGCATGTTTGCCTCACTCTCATCGCCCATTTCGAGTGAGGACTGGCTACTCCTGAGGCTCTGTATGATCATCTGGACCTTATTTGAGATTGGTGTGCCTCTGGTGGACAACTCCGTGTCAGAGTCATTGAAGCAAACTGGAAGGCTATAGCCTCCAGGTGTTCCACATCGTCTCCATTCTGTTTCCGTCGCTGCGACAGGCGGTACATTCATCAAATACATTCTAGAGGAGTGTGGAGAGATCCTCGAGCATCAGAGGGCAACAGCCTCCGACAACAGTCACATGGTCCAGTCTGGGGGTGGAAGACAGAAACAGAAATTGTGTCAACAATAAATTGAGAGGGAAAAATTATTAAAAAAAGACTTTTTGAAAATATTTCATTTAGAGGTGAATTTTTTAATCAAGTTTAATAAGTGTATGTAATTAACTACATTTTAATCAAAGATCATAGTTAAACTATGAAGCGAAGCATTCAAAAACAATTTAGTTGCTAAATTATTAAATAAATAGACATGTTAGTTCAACATAAAGACATTTATCGTGTTTAGTGTTATTTAGCTTATTAAAACATCAGACTGATAAACAGCGCTATTATATCTTTTTCAGGAATCCTGATCATTCATGTAACTTCTTAGTAAAAAATTCTTCTATTGAAATGTGGTCTGCGGATGCTGACATTAGCGTTGGGGATGTCTGTGCTTGCAGCAACATATTTTGCACTGACATTGGTATTTCAGGCTAGATAAGTTACAGTAATAGGCCAACTCCTTTTTGCACAACAGTAGTCTTTTCCACCATCTCATGTGAGGATTTTTGAAGCAAAAACTACCCCCAGTAGGCCAAGAGAAGCAGCTTTGTTGTCTATCTTTATTTGTGGATGTCGCTTGTGCAATACAGGAGATGTGTCAATACAAACGTTCTAGCCAGAAATAATAATAAAGCAAAAAAATTATTCATTGGGTTCAAATTTTTAACATGTTATATTAAAATCTATATTATTATTTAATCAAAATCAATGCTTTAAAGTCTCGACCCTAAATTCAATATTGATGAGAAATTTAAGGGGCTCTTGCAACCCGTGCAACTGATTATGTGCAATTTCACAGCATTGAGATGAGGCTTTTGATATGTTTTTTTTTTCAAACAACCTTAAATGTAGCAAAGACGGCTTCACAAGAAACAGAACCTCACTGTTTTGTGAGGTCTCCATAACGATAATTTATAATAATTAATTTATTTAAATGTGGAACGCATTGTATACAAAGATGCATAATATACATGATCAAACTGATCTAGCCAATGATGTGGATCTATACTTGTGTCAGAAAAAAAAAAACGTACTGTGAAACAGGAGATGGTTCGTTGATCACGCAAAGAAAAACTTACAAAAAAATGACAGTACACACACTCACACACACACCCTGCCCCAGTTGTACACAACAGTAACGTTGAAACGCTGCACTGTCGCTACAGGGACAGTTTATTTTCATTGTTGCTCCTCACTTGTGTTTTGGTGGTTTCGTTTAACTTGTAGACCAGTCAGACAAGTTAGGGGCAACGTCTGGCAAAGTAACTCGTGGTATGTGATCCCTGTGTTACACAGCATGACGGTTTGTATGCACACAAATACAATCTGACAGGTATTTACAACAAAATATGAAAAGAGAACTGTATTACAGTAATGAGGTAAATTAAAAATACATACCCCAGCTTACTTAAACAATGTATCACACATATTGACAATGAGTATTTCCCAAACAAACTGCTAATTGTAAGTACTAAAACACCCCTTCTAAACACGCTTTAGATTACACTAGCATGTACGTTCATCCACTGTTTGGAAAGGGTTGGTTGTTTTTTTTTTTTACGTGGGGTTGTGTCTAAAGTTTATTAGTTGCCATCGTATTAGGCAGCTCTCTTGGAATACTAATTAAGTATAAACGCAGACTTGTTGATTTTGGAGAAACGTTAGCCTGAGAGGAGCCCAGGTGTTTGGCGTGGGTGGTTATATACACGGAAGCTGACAAATATTTACATAGAAAAAAAATTAAGCTTGGAGGTGGTACGCCACCAATGATCTTCCGGTGTCAAACACATAGTCAGAACAGAGCAAGTAAAGCTTTCCTGGTCTAAGCATGTGTCTAACGGAAAAGTGGGGGTATGTAAAATTGAATAAAACATTGTTTTTATACCCTCCATCCATTTTCTTTGCACCCTTGTCCCTCGGAGGGGTCGGGAGGGTTGCTGGTGCCTATCTCCAGCTGACGTTCTGGGTGGGGGGCGGGGTATGCCCTGGACAGGTCGCCAGTCTGTCGCAGGGCAACACAGAGACATACAGGACAAACAACCATGCA
>CAEGAF010185570.1:0-23750 GCA_903067075.1 Micropoecilia bifurca | reverse complement strand
TTTTCTTCTCTCGCTAGCTGCGTTGCTAGTCTGCTGCGAGTCTTTCTTCTCTTTGGGCTCTTTTTGGTCATTTTGTTGCTTACCTACTGCATTTCTTGTCGGCATCATCTTCTTATTTGCAGTTTCTTTTAAGGGGGTAGCTATAAAGTTATATAATTTAGCAATTAATCATCAATCTCACGGGAGCATCCACCCAATGCAACCGTCTCAGAACATGGCACCACCGGAAGTCTGATCTGTGTTTTTAATGTTGTGAAATACAAGTCGACTGTTTAGCCTATTGAAGAAAAGTTACGATGGATCACAGGGTTTAATGGTAACAGGTGCTCTATAAAAGATGATCTTGCAGTCTCTGGAGGTCTTGGAGTACGTTCTAGTTCTACTTTACAAAACGGTTACAAAACAGCAGTCGGTTCTCTTGAATGGAAACGCTGCCTTTTTCTTTGACGGTTCGAGCATTGACACAAATTGACACATATACAGATACAATGGTCACTTTTAGTGACAGTTAATGTTGGACTTTTGGTTCCTTGTTATATATTGTCCTTGTCAATGTATGCCTGTCACAGTTTTTTTTCCATTTTTTTTCTGACAAGAAAAAAAAATGTTTTCTTTTTCTTCTGCTTTGCAGAAATTGTATTTGTGCTGGTCTATCACATAAAATGCCTCGTCCAATGAAATACGGAGAGGGGCTTTATTTTACTTTACAGAATTATGCTACATTTCCCAAGAAGGTAAATATTTTTTGCCTGTTTGTCGCTTGCAAACAGCTCTTTAAATTGACTTTCATAAAGTAAAAAATGTGCGTACTGTAACTGATTAAAAATTTCATAACAAGAATGATGCTCTGGGTCTTAAACTTCTGAACGTAATACAGAGTCAGGTAACTTCCATCTCTATGACCATAAGTCAGTGAGTCACGGTGCAGACTCCGACGAGCCAACATGCATATCTGTGAAGTGAAGCCGTTAATCTTAAAGGATATATTTGCTCATATCTTGGATGGTCAACAGTAGAGGGAAATAAAAATCTTTCATCATAATGAGAATCCGAGGGATAAATGTCAAAAAAGCTGGGATCATTATGAGAAAGAAAATGTCAGTTTGAGATTAATGTTGATGGTGAGCATATGAAGCACAAATATATACTGCTTGGCACAAATATGCATGGAATAAATGTATGCATCTGGCAGTAAGTGGTTTTTGCTCCCTTTTTTAATGTGTCCTATCACTACTGTTGATATCAAATAAGGAGAGCAATTACAAACATTAAATTTGTATCCAAATACATCCTACTTAATTTCCGAATTGAAGTGGATTTTGTGACGGTATTTTTCAGCTATAGACTCTCTAATTGTTTTCTGTTGTTCTAAAAGTCTTGGAGACAATTTTAGTGAATGTTGGTTCAAATATTATCAAGCTACACAGTCTTCTCTTCAAACTTTATTCGCTAGGGTATACATACCTCTCACTGGAAATCTGCAATAAAGTAGGACGGAAAACACTAAGCCCTGATTTCGTATGGACAGAAATTGTCTCAAAGTCAGCAAATGTTTGACTTTTTATTATATAATTCATGCATGGAAAGAGCTTCAGGTCGAAAACCTGCACACACTAATGTCTCCTAACGTGTGCCAGCTAACTGGAAATACCCAGCTGTACCCTAACGCCTTCTTTCATACACAAACACTCCCTCATACGTCACCTGGATCCCCTCCTTAAATACTCTAAGAAGCCTTGAAGTTACCACAGATTTATGACACTGTCAATGTTTACGAGCTAAAATCTTCATGTGCATAACAGTTAGTCCTCCGAGAGATGAAGACAAAGACTTGCTTTTCCATCACTGCTATAAAAGATGGAGCTTACAGATATAATCTCTCTCACTGATTGTATTTGGAGTGACTGGCAGTGACATCACTTTCTTAGAGATGACTGCTCTGAAAACAAGGCCTGGATTCCCAACAGCCTTTTATCTGTGGTGTTACTGAACAATCGTGTTTGTCTGTCTTGTGTGCGTGCGTGCGTGCGTGCGTGCGTGCGTGCGTGCGTGCGTGCGTGCGTGCGTGCGTGTGTGTGTGTGTGTGAGCCCCGTCCGTTAAATGTGTTCCACCGTGCAGGTCGCATGTAGATACTGTATGTCAACATTGTGCATGCTAAGCTGTGAATTCATTCAGCACAGGTCCATTGTTGTGATCAACACTGTCACAGTACAAAACGCCGCCGTCCCTCTTTGTTATTCTGACAGCAGTGAACACAAGCTGAAGTATTACTCACATGATCTTTAAGAAGTCATTTTGCCTTAGGATATCCTCTCTATTAGACTGTTTATGTGCATATAAATGCAGCATCTGACAGTCAGCGACTCATATGATTACCATCCATTCACACTGTCTCTGCTGTCAGAAGGAAACAAGATACACCTCATAAAGATAGCAGCTCTTGAAATGAGATCGTTTTTGCTTTAACATCCCTGCGATAAAATAGCCTCATAACTTTGACAAAAGGCTAGTTATATGCAGCCTGCAGTCGCTATTAAGCTAAACTGGCTTGACATGGAGGAGATTATGACTGACTTTTTATTTTAGGAGAAACTGTTTTCTGAAATGCTCAAGGCTCAGAACCATTACTTCTTACATGCTGATTTACATGCAGGCACTGAGCTGTGAATTTAGGAATTATTCACTTTTGGTAAAATCGGCATCTAATTCTGAAAATCAAAAGCAAATTAAAAAGCTCAGGTTTCATGTTTCAAGTCATTTTAAAAACTGTGATTTCAAAACAACTGATTTTTTTTGTCTTTTCATTTTTTTTGTTAAGGTCCTGGAAGTAATGCAGACTAATGCTGCTGCACATGGCTGATCAGCTGGCTGAAAGAAGATTCCTACACCTAGATTAAAAAGAAGTTAAATTCAGCTGTTTGGTATATTTTTGGTTCCCAAAACAAACCTTCAGTTGGCACTAAAGAAGCACCATTTGTTACATATTTTACATAATCCATATCTCAAAGTTTACTCCACTGCCACCTCAACTGCAATGCCTGTGTGACATAAATTTCTTCATCTGGATCTGCCAACTAGGATGTCTGCAGACGTCCGTGCGCAGCTGAGTGTTTTGCGACTGTGGTGTATGTGTAACCCCAACAGAGACTAAACAAATCCCATTCTAAGCTTGGTGCCACATTTAGCACATAACAAAACATACCACAAATGAAAATGTGTGGAGGAAAAATAAGCTCCACTGATATTCTGTTGGGACATGAAGTTCCAATCATACCGATGCTTAGATGCACTTAGTAGTTTGACTGAAACATAAATTTAAAAGGATTTATTTCTTCTGCATCAGAATTCCATTTTAAATCTGCAGTTGCAACTTAAAGCCAACAAAATGTGGATGGTAAACTGCAGATTCAAAGAGGTTCTCTATGAAGTGAAAACTATTGTGGATGGGTCTCAACAACAGTGTTGGTATAAGAATTCAAATACCTGTGTATCTGTTTCTTATTGTGGAGTTTATTGGTAATTAATTTGTCATATACTTTTACTGTCATCTGTCCATGCTTTTTTTGTGGTACTATGCTGAATAATGTTTTGATATGCAGTCCATTCAAAACACCTCGATATTTAAATGTCTCAAGTACTTATTTTTTCCTTCTGTCCCCTTCTCCCGTTTCAAGACAACATAAAAACTATTTAGTCTGCAGCCTTTTGATGGAGCTTCCTCCTTCTATTGTCACTGCTGTCCTGTTATCATCTCCATTTGTCTCTCACTCAAACCTTTTTCTTCCACTCTTGTTTCCAGCCTGCGTCTACCTGACCGCCATCATGTGGAAATAATGCGACACAGCTTGATGACAAAGGAACTCTTCTGAGTCTCAGGAGAGTCTCGGTCTGCATGTGAATTCTTACTTCAGTTGCTGAGACTGGCTGAGTCAAATCCCAAATGAGGGCATAGCTTTACACTTAAGTGTCTGCATCTAGGAACTGAACATAATATATTGATTAGAGGAGCATTCTGGGGACACTAAGCATCCTGGAAGGTGCAGTGCTGCTCATAATGTCTGCGAAAGTTATTTTAAGGGCTTGTTTCTTTAGGGAGAATTAAAAATAGCAAATACTCTAAAAGGATGAAAGGTTGGGGATGGGAATATTCTTTTGAATGTGCCGATGCAGGAAATTTTGTACTATGCAATTAAAATAATTTGTGGTAATTCATTACACAAACCATGGTAGTTTGCGGCTTCCCAAGACACCCTTGAAATGGTTAAATCAACATTTTTAATAAAGCTCAGAGTTTAAAAATTGCTGCAAAAGAAATTGTGAATAAAAATGCCACTCTAACTTTTCAGGTCTAGTCTTTCTGTAGAATAAACACGTATTTCCAAAATGTACATATATTTCTCTTCTAGTGGTCCCAAAAATAGACAAAAGTTTTAGCAAAAGTTTGTCCTTTACATTGTGTTGGACCAGCAGTTGTTTTTTAAATAATTAATACATAGGTAAAACAAAAAGTGCTCTTATGAAGAAATAAAATATCTAATAGCACAGAATATTCCAGAATAATCTCAGTTCAGAGCAGCCACTTCCTTCACCATTTAGCCGCTGAAGTCACTTTGGTGACTCGTCTAAGTTTAAGATCTTTCCTCATCAAGCTTTGCCTTATGAGATGTTCTCATCCAATGACCCAATACTGCTTATTGTCTCGTATCGTGAGATTGTAAGTTAAACTCCTAAGTAAAAGCCTTACCTCAACACAAATAGGCAGTTCATCCAAATTCTAAAGATATAATTACTCACGGAGGGGGACTTAGGAGATTACCGTATGTGATTAAAATTAGCTGAGGTTTCATCCTCCTACAGAGCTGCATGCACAGATCAAATTAAACTGCTTGATTGGAATGCGAGTCTCTGTAAGCACTACTGGCTGCATGATTTCCATTAGAGACTATCACCTTTAATAGTCGCCCTGGCAGCTGAATTCCTTAGTACATTCATGTGTAGCGACACGCATTAAAGTAAAGACAGTCATCCTAAGAGACAGCGCCAGTGACCCTGTTAAACCAAACACACTTTTGGCTGTGTAGACAATTACATCATTTGTTCCATGCATGGGTTTTTTTTATTAAAGCGCGGCAGGAAGTATGGGCCGATGGGCTGGTAGATGGGCAAAATGAAACACAAAAGAGAAAGCCAGACACTTTGTCGCCAGTGGGAAGGGGAATATTTTATCCCGTAAGACTTGGCTCATCTCCCCGTGGACACCTGTTGCCATAGTAACTGGAGCTGGGAGTTTGGTCGGTTTGGCTGGTTCGTTGGACTTGAGAAGGGTCAGCACAGGCTACGCAAGTTTCCGACCATGAAATGGTTGACCTCGCCTCGTCCACACTTTAACAGGATGGAGAAACCTTTGCCCTTTGTGTATTGATTAAATCCAAGGTCACTATCTGATTTTTCTTTTTTATAAGACTTGGAAATATGAGCCAGCTCTTGATATAAATATATATTGAAATCTCTTCTCAGTTCATCCAGATCATCCGGAATGTTCCTTTGTTTCAATTCGCCCCAACTCTGACCTGCCTGCATCTGTCTTAATCCATGCATACAAATATCCTTTCACCAATTAGACCATGCCTCACCTCGTCTCACCTTTTGTCTTTTTATTATTCCACTCAAACACAAATTTGGAGCCACTTCCTATTTCTTGCCTCACCTAAACACACATTTTTCATTTTGACATGCTATCTTGCGAGCTTTCGAATGTGTGTAATCCACCATCTGTCCTGTTCTTCCTCAGTCTCCTCTCTTTAATCTATCAGGCCGACTATTCAAATCGCCAGTCTGATGGACCACCTACTCACCCACTGTGCATCTCTCTGAGCTGGGGCTCTGACATGTGAAAGAGCAAGAAGCAGTAAACCTTGACATCCGTCTCACTCCGGGTCTCGCAGCACACTTGGCTGAAGTGCTGCGAAAACTCACACTGCTGATGGGCAGCTTTTGATAACTCAAGAATAATACTAGACAAACATTCCTGCTGCAACAGACCTAAAGTCTTCTACAACGAGACTGCATATTTCATTGAACATGTGTGTTCAATGCGTCACCTTGGCAACATGTGGACATTTGAACAGGGACTTGTGTGGAAATGTTTAAAGGTGTCTGTGAAGACTCACTCTTGACAGTGGCTGTCCTGGTGCAGTTGTAGAGAATAGCCAGCTCCCCAAACACCTTTCCTGGCCCCATGGTGCAGAGCTTCAAGCTTTCCTTTGTCACCTCCACCTTACCATCTGAAAAAGGCACAGAGATGCAAGGAAAAAAAGCATTTATTGTAATAGTTTCAGCTTGCACCGTAGATTAGTCAAGTTTGACACTAAATTAAGTTTCTGTGGCAAAGTTTCACTGAGGAAGTGGAGTGGATGTAAGTGTTTGAGTATTTCGCTTCAAAATAAGTATATTAATTAAGGCAATTAGTGTATATCTTAAGTGATATACACTAAAAGGACTACATAATTTTTTTCATCTTAATATACCACTTTGCTAAAGTACGAATCTGCTATTAACCTTTCCACATTTTGTCGCATAAGAACCATCATTTATCTTATTTTGAATTTTAGTGCTAGATCAACACAAGTCATCCAGCTGAACCACCGTGTTTTTGAGCTAAAAAATGTTTAAAGTTGACAGGAAACTTGAAAATATCTCTGGGTAATTAAGTGTTATTGGACATTAGTATCAATACCTAAACACAAACTTGTATAAGGTGTTAAAAAGACAAAGATTATTAACTAAAAATTAAAATGAACTTAATTTTTAGGCACTTTGTTGTTTCATCCTATTATAGAATAAATAAACAAGCAGTGCTCAGCCTGGTGGCTCGCCAGGCTTATAATACTCTGGGGGAAACTCTGCTGTCTTTTTCTTTTACAGAAAAATGGATAATACGGGTAATATGAAAACAGTTTCACAAAACTGGATCCTTCGTTCGATGAAATGCCACCTCATTTCAGGAGTAAGTCTCTTCTCTATTTGTTATTTGTTGCTATTGCAAGAAAATAGCAAATTGGAAGTGCACAGTATATTTTTTTACCCCAGCCAGCAACATGTTATCTATTATCACTCAGGACGAAACTATACACAGAGAGGAAGTCGTTAAGTGTGTCACCATCTCATCAGACTCCTTCCTGTGACTCTCAATGTTCGTACGTAACAACTCTGCTTCCAAAAGGGAGAAATTTTGTAGCATTAAGATGAAAATGTAGAGAAAGAGTGAAAAGCTTTTCAGTCTAAGACTTTAATAAATCTTTACATAAGTACTTGTATTATCAGCTGAAGTATTAAAACAAGATTCAAATTGTCAGCTAGTGGCTAATTGTCCAAATGTCACCGTGCAAAAGTCTTAGCTTTTAAAATAACTGAGAATACCTTCAATATTTTTAATTTGTGAGAACATGAAACTAAACACAAAGTAAAATACAACATTCTGGAAAATCTGCTTCCTCTATTTTTAGGTCTTTTGGAAAAACTGAAGCTAATAACATCGACTCTTAGAGTGTGCTCTGGTTTTTCTCTAGGGACAAATGAAACTCTTCCTTCCCATTTTATAGAGACAAAATATTTTAAAAGCTTGACATAGCTGAAAAAGACGTAACATCAGCCAAGTCTTACAGAGCACAAAAAAAGCAGTTCTCTGCTGAGTTAAAAACAAAATCTATGCCTAAAGGAAAGCTACTTCGGATCTATTCTTTAAAACAGATACCCCTCCTCCTCTTTCAACACAGATTTAAATGAAAATCTATGCATATTTCAGAACACAGTAAATATTTTTAGACAGTTGTTTATCATCTTGAAAGCACTCACATCATATGCAAAGATGCCGATTTAATTTCAAGCAACTATGAAGTATGACTACCAATTTGCCAGCATAAAATTAAGTGGTTAGGGTTTAAATTTATTTCTGGCTACTACCAAGACAGACATGAAGAAAAGCCGATGTTACATCATATGTAAGATTACAGGGTGGCTACTATGGAACCAGTCAAAACCACAGCCTTGTCTTAGCTACATTTTAACATGCTGTGTATATAACTGAAGCTGTAAATAATCCAACTAGCTATCCAAGGGATGGACATAAACAGGACAAAGGCAGTTGTTAATTTATCTGTTTTATCCTCCGAATCACTTTGAGTATCAGTCCTGATGTCCAGGCTAAGAGCACCACACTCTGCTTCTTTGGTCAAACAGATGATTTCTCCACCGTAACAAAACATCTGCTGTAATTTTCTGTTCTCTATTCAGGTATTCCTCTGGTGTCGATTAAAACCCCCAGAAACATGAATTGTAGAAGCAGACAGTAGGATAAAGACTTCAAAGCCCAAGAAGAATGACCGTGTTTTGTAGAGCGACCCCACGGCTCTCTGCAAAGCCATGACGCAAATAATGTGGTTGTTTTACTCATCCATCTTTAAAACTACCAGATTATGTGCATCTTTGCTTTGGCAGCCAGCTGTCTATTCAGTAGCTGGCCATGTAGCTCCTCCTCGAAAATAAGCTGTTATTAGTCTTGTATACAATTTGAAGGTTTATTTATTTCAACTTTCTTTTGTATTTTAATAAAAAAAACATGAAAAACTGATTGTTTTGGGGTTTTCTGAGGCCATGAATTACTTTTAACTTGACAGTTCCAGCCCACGTGGCAAATAGTGTGGACACCTCTGCCCCACAGACGTCAGGGGTCGGTTATATTTTGTGTTTTCTCAATGTATTGTTGACTGGTAAACACAAAGTTGACATTAGAACGCAAACAGATAGAAGTAATTAAATAAAATCCTGAAAGAGGCCAGGAGTGACAAAAGGAAATCCTGAATTTGGAAAGCTTGCTGGCCGCAGGCCTCAAGGGAATTATTTATCATTTCTATTGCCAAGAATAGAAATAATAACAATGTTAATTTATTGAAATTTCATAAATGATCTGTTTGTTTCTTGTTTTGTTTTGTGGGTTTTTCTAAACTGACTCTGGGAAGTTCTCACACACACACACACACACACACACACCCACTGCACCTCCCCTGACAAAAACACACATGCTCACAGGGTCCAGCTCATTTCCTGTTTTTGCATCTAATAATACCTGCTTTATCGTGCTGCTTTGTTATTCAGTGGAACTGAAAAATTCACCAGAAATTTAACTCTCTCATGATGAAGCCTCATTCAAATTAAGGCACATGCAAAACCAAATGATCACATTATGTAAACAAGCTGATATGGATGTACAGTTTGTACTGTCATCAGTGAATGTAATGTCAAAAAGCAAACAAGAAACGTGATACACTGAGAACACAGCGTGCGCTACATGTGTAGAATGCTCACTGCTATTAGCTCATCACTGTCAGTGAACGTCGGCATATCTTCCTCCCCCCCCAGGCTGTGTGAACAGGTTTAATGGTTGATCATTTGAATGCGAGTCGCAGTGCGCCTCACATAGCAGGGCATCGGAGCACACCTCAGAGCAGACTTTTCTTTGGCTCAAGATCAGATGAATTTTCTGGCTGGATTTCTGATTAAACGGCCTAACTCTGCCCCACTGGTGAAGACTTGTCATATAATGAGAAACATCAAAACTCTACCAGTAGGGGTTCGAGTTCGCTCCTGCGACGAAGGACGCCTTGACCCTTTTTTGTGAATTGTTCACACACAAAATTGTTGTCTTTTTGACTAAACGCCATTTCTATGCAGGAAATGTGAGTTCAATTCAAACAGAAAAGGAGGCCAAACATTAATTCCCAACCAAAACAGAAGACTGCCTCTGACGTTTTTAAAGTCAAGGAGCAAGACATCATTTATCTCCATCCTGGACTTCTTTTTATTATGTTTTTCTAAGAGTATAAAGTGAACATAAGGAAACAGGATGCTGGGGAGTTCAAATCTCTGAGGATATAACACAACCAGAATCCCATTATGATTGACCGCAACCTTCCGGCACAGTTCAGGAGTCAAATTAACCAATACCATTTTTTATTTTTTTTTTTCCATCTGACCATTGCAAGAAAAACTAAATCAAGCAAAGCATGTTTTTATCCTGCAGTTCAAACATGGAAGTTGTGAAGATTTTTTGGTGCTACAGCACTTGCGTTTACACTTGTGACTTCAGCTCAGCAATAAAAACAAGCAACAAGCTGCACTCAAAGGTTTAGAGCAGTTAAAGCCGCAGTAAAGCACCAGACTGAAGCTGAAAGCCCATGTATTGAGTTTGAGCAAGGGATTTACTAAATGGTCACTGAAATGTGTTTGATAAAAGGAGAGTTTAACAAGAAAAAGCTGAATCTGTTCATTATTAGGACAAAAAATATGCTGTTCCTCTGAGATGATTGGGTCCTAACTCTGATCAAATTGATCTATTCTGGTATCTATCTATTTATCAGCTGCTTGCCCTTGCACTGTGTTCACTACTGACTCCAATAAAGACAAGTATGATATCAGTGATATCAAAAGGGTTAGTCTGTGTTGGGTTTGCTCTAAAGTTGAACATTGATCTGTCCTGCTCTGTAATGAGTTTGATGCCCGTCAGCTGTGACAAACCTGATTGTTTACTGATGGCTGTGCAGAGAATCCTGATCTCTGAGATAGATTTTCCTCGACATCGATTAGCTCATTTGATTCTCTCTGAATTCATGATTAGCTAAAATGATCAACATTTGCACTAAATTCATAAACCCAAGTCCCTCTGATCACGGGGCTGTGGCAAAATCAAGGGCAAGGCCTTGTCAGGCACTAACTATCAAGTGCCTCTGTCAAGCTAGAAACAAAATAAATCCTTACATTTGAGAAAATACCAATGCAAACTTGAGCCAAGGGCAAGAGCAAACAAAGACGATAAGCAGCTAGTTGACAGATGTAGAGTTTTTTTTTTTTAATCGCGCAGAGGAAAATGGGAATGACGCTTGTTGAGTTCAAAGCACTACCGGAAAAAAAACAACAAACGTGTTGTTTCACCAAGTGTGTGTGTGTGTGTGTGTGTGTGTGTGTGTGTGTGTGTGTGTGTGTGTGTGTGTGTGTGTGTGTGTGTGTGTGTGTCAGTAGCCTGACAGATAGAATAGCCGCAAGATGTTACACACCAAGGAGAAGCAAGGATTCAATAGACTGCCATTGAAGAAGTTTATAGAAAGGATTTTTTTCTTTTACTTAAAACTTTGAATGCTAAAGGTGAAACATTAATCGACCGTGAGTCGTTAACTCAACCCTGTCAGCTAAAGGGCTGCATCAACAGATTGCCCCTTTTTGCCTCTGATCTCCTCAAATCATCCATAAGTGCTGCATGTCACAGAGTTCTTCTATGCATTTACTTCAGTCATATCATTATGGAGCATGAATGATCTGGTAGCAGCTGAAATGTGTCAGGAAAGGAAGGATAGATGGTTGGAAGGACGTAAAAAAAAGAATCTGGAAAGAGATCATTAAAAAACAAACCAATGAAGGGTTTTTCTGCGAAGATCGGTCTTGAATAATTTAATTCAATTCACTGTGTTTTCCATCTGTCATATCAGTGTCTGACTCCTTCCCTTGAAAAAAAGATAAGTCTTAGCTTGTATAGCTGGTAAACAATTGCTCACAGATTTCAGAAAATCTCCAAAATGGAATTGATTCTGAAGCCACAGGATAATGTTAGAAACCTATTTGAGCCGCTGAAGAGTTTAGACCACACTAACCTATTGTTAGATAGATTGTGTTCAAACGGGGAGGATGCAGGGCAAGTTCCAGCCTCCCCAATAGTGACTGGACATCAACAATCCTCTGAAAAGACAGGTCTGTGACAGTCTGCGAGATTAGGAACCCAGGAAAACCATTATTGGACCAGGCGTCTGTTCTCAAATCAGTGACTGTAAAATTGTATCATCACAATAACTATGAGCAACAATAGTGTGCATTTTAGTGCTATAACAAAAAGCAGCTCTGTTGTCCATCTTAGAAAGGTGACGGTCAAGAGTCAAACTTGCTGAAGTGTTGTGGACAGGAGGTGGGAACCAAATACCCTTTTCTTGTTTTAGGCTCTTAGTTATTAGAGACGATCTAAGGATGTTAATATGTCTCAGAATGAAGCTTAGCTGATTTCAAAAAATACTGGTAGCTGAAAAAAGTTTCGACCTTGATCTAAGAAATTACTGCATCTGGTGACAAAGTGGCTTTATAATAGTGCAATTTTACAACCTACTAATTCAAGAACAGAGACAACGTTTCAGACAGTGAAAGAAGCAACACCCCCCAAAAAAAGACAAGATGGTGACTTTTCTGAAAGAGTATTTAAAAACTCTCTTTGGGATTAGCACTGTTAGCTAAATGTATATGCAATCTCGCTGTGAGTTTTCCATATTTTAACCCCACCCCACCTTGTGTCTCAGTCTTCCAGAAGCCTGCTAACATTTTCAAATTATTTATGCTATTTAACAGAGAAGGTTCTGTAACTAAACTTCCCATGTTTTAGTTCAGTTAGGATTAACAAAACTGCTTCTGTTTTCTAAATGCTAGAATCATAACCATGTGATGTTTTCAGATAATTTTGTTATAATATAGTTTTTTTCTGAAAAGCATCAGTGGTCCTACATCAAAACCAATCTTTTGACATAATGCAGCCGCCCTCATTGTGCTGCGTTATGGGCAAGCTTGCAAAAAGAGGGTAAGTTTGCAAGCTTACCCTCGATCATTGTGACCAAAATCTTCAATCTCAGTTTCATCACGCAACAGGACATATCTCCAAAAAATGATGGTCTGTGCAACTGAAAGTGTTTGTAAACTGTCTTTTGTATGTTGCCTCTGGAAGAAACACTTTTTCTTTCATGAGTGGCCTTTTAACCCAAGGCCACAGCACTTGTTTAGTTGTGGTTAATAACATCTTTTTACCAGCTTCTGGTACCATTTTCACAAATACTTTTATGTTTCTGTTGCGGTTTATTGGCGCATTTTACACCAAATCATGTCTATCTCAGGGGTGAAAGAGCCCTCCTCCTTCCATAACAATTTGATGGTCAGATTAATGAAGCAACTTGATTAGTACTCTATTTTTACCACCACTATTATTTTTCTAATCTTTTGTCAAGTACCTATGGAAAAAATCCTCACTTTTGCAAAGCGTGTTTTGTCAAGAAGCAGTGGAGCAGCTATGCACCTCTAGGTCTGTAAATCAGACCTAGAGAGTAGACCGGCTGACGTCAAACTGTCTCTCTTAAATGTAAGCTACAAAAAAGGGTGATGAAAGGTGGGGGTCGAGGGCCGAGAGCGGCGAGAAGAGTCGGGTGAAAGACGGAGGCAGACTTGAAGAGAGGACATTGAGAACAGCAGGTGAGGGAAGACACTGCAGGTCAGGTGCACCTGATGCGACAGGTATACGCAGCTGAACATCTCATCATTGAAGTCGAGAGAACTTCACATGTTTTTCACCTCGACCGAGGAGCGTTCCTGCAGAGCTCCGTATCGGCAGCACTGAGAAAAATCGCACAGAAGCTATGCAGAGAGCACAAGAAAGACCTAAAGACTATATTCAGTGACTTGTCAAAAGAAACCAAAGGACAGCTGCTTTCAACCTTTTTACATCATTGTGCCTCAGAGACAGCATTCAGCACGAATATGCTGTAGCTCTTCAGGTCTTCCTTTCAAGGCCGCTCATCTTCACACATAAAGTTAGTTCCAATGTGTGGAAGTGATAGGACGTGTGGGGGAAGATATCACAGCTGTCCACTTGTCTGTGGCTTCTCTGTCTCTCTTTCTCTCTCTGCTTCCATTAAGACATTATAAAAGGCCTGATGCCATGCCTGCTGCTCTACTTCCCATCAACCTCTGATTATGGTTGTTGTGTTGACAAGTTGATTGGTTGGCCAAGCGGGGAGGCAACTGAAAATGATCATTTATTCATACATTAAATGCAGCCTTGTAATTAGCAGCTAACAATCTTATGTGCAGCGTTCCTTTAATGCAAATTTGCCAATTTAAAAAGCTTTAACATCAGTAAACACATTAATGTGGTATCTTAAAAAAAGCACAGAAAAAACAAAAGTACCTCTTTAATTTTAGCATCTACTCATTTCAGGTACCTTGCTGTGTGTCTACAGACACGAGACGGGATTTGCAGCACAAAAAAACTCACTTTGTGATACTTTATAGCAGCACAATACAAAATATCTTCTTCACTTCTGATATCTATCTAATTTATCTCATTAAGCTGAGAAATTTTCCTTTTGTTTTTTTTTCCCGAAATGAGCTGAATCCTTCATAATTATCCAGTAATCTTGTGGAAAATTAGATTGAAAATGAGTCTCTCCTTCATGTGATCCTATGCAGATTTCTAAATGGATGTCATGACTGCTGGGGAAGGGTGTGGGAGGGGAAGTCCATCACAGAGGAGCTGGTGGAGGCACAAATGCCAAAGTAACTAAATGCAAAAACGACAACATAAATTACCAAACTGTCACAACAAAACAAGCGACATTTTCTTAAGACGAGGATAATTAAGTGGCGTTCTGCTTATGATGGCTTCAGCGCAGACATTGTCGGCCATTTTGTTTCAGAGAGACGATGTTCAGAGTTGCTTCGTTAGGTGAGAGGTAGTAACCCAACCAGGGTTTATTTAACAAAACTAAAAATACGTCCATTTCAAATTTGTTTTAAAAGCACATACAGTTGTTTTAACAGCATTTTTTTATTATGGAAAAAAAAGTTTGCTTTCATAAATGTAAATAATGTTCAGTCTCTTCTCTCTTCACTGAGACAAATGAAGAGATAAATGTGAAACTCGGAGAGGACAGAATGACAAATCACCAGCCATCCTTTCTAACCTAAATAGACGCCTCCGACTGTAAAACCAAAAAAAAAAGACAGCCTGCACTACCTGCCTTTTCAGCACCTCCTCTTTGTGTCTCTCAGTAAAACACATTAGCAATAACAATAAGACCTCAAAGGTAAACATCACATCATTAGATGTACAGAGCAGTGAAGAGAGAAAGAGAGTCGGAAGGAGAAAAGAACAATGATGCACTGGTACAAGGACACACTGTCCTTTCTACTTCCAGGCTTCTGTAGTTGGAGGAACAGTTTCAAGTGTTAGCACATCTATTCAAAGTTATCGATCATTACCTGAGTAAAATAAATAAAAAAAATAAGACAGAAAGAAATAGTAGCAATGCCTAGAACAATATAAGCGATGAAGAAGAGCAGGAAAGGAACAGTTTGTTTTTTAGACTTGATTTATTTTGTGCTTGAATCTTGATGAAAAGGCAGCACCATGACTACAACAGCACGCTGCAGAGATTTAGAAGACTTTCAAAATCCACAAATAATGTTTTCTTGGAAGCGTGTGCCGTATTAGGGCGTGCTTTATCAAGTGAGCTCTGGAATGACTTCCATTTCATGAGAAATCATTGTAGTGTGTAAAAGAACTGCACCATGCATCAAAAGCAGTAACGTATGGCCGCTGCATATATCCACTTATTGTAGATGTTCTTGCTATGGCTTCAGCTTCCTTTTTGCCTATAAAAATGAGATATCAATCAATCAATCTTTATTCCAGACCAAAAAGGTCCATAATAAAAAAGGTAAAAACAATTTAGTATTTGAAATGTTTTTAAGTATTTTCTATTTGTCAAAGAGACAGGTATAGAGATATTGTCCTTTCTTTGGTTTGTGGCTGCATGATTGCAATCATGTATGTTTTATTTAAAATATTTTTAGAAGATAACATGGGATTGAATGTGAACTGTTGCCTTTGGCAAAAATCTCTATGTGTAGAGTACTGGCTGCATTGTTCTGTAATGTCAATAAACTTTGAAGAATAAGAGTATGTCGGAATAAAAGGAAGTCAAAATTAATTTTTTTTCTTGAAAGGAAAATATGTAAAAGTCCAGCCATTACGTTGAGTCTTAAGTATTTCCTGTAGCTGATGAAAAAGAAAAATGCTGTCAATTTAAGTTGATTCTGATTGCATCCACAGGCAATCAGAATTTAAGGCGAGAAAAGCAGAAATTTCTTTTTCATTTTTTCTTTTGATATTCTTGTGTGAAGCTGATATCCAGCGATATTCCTAGAACTTCACCTAAAGGCTGCTGGAAATGACTTGATGGAAAATGAAAAGATCAACACACTAATCTCTGAGATTAGTCCATCTTCGTCCAAGATTTTGTACTCACTCCATTAGTGAAAAGTGGCTGTGATCCGGGTTCAACACAAGGGAACAGTTATCGTTCCAAATGCGGCGACTATTCCAATAATCTTCCAAATATTTACCAAAACATTTCAGCAAATTCGCCAAAACCAGACTCTTTAATTAATTCTTCAATAGAGAGGACATTCTTTCACTTAGCTTACATGCATAACACACACTCACACGATTTATAATAGAACACAGAAAACTCCCTAGGGTGAGGTATTTGACACAGACAATCAAAGTATAAGAAAAAAAAGATCAAAGAGATGAATTTCAACAAAAGGGCAACTAATAAGAAAAAGTCTCAAGAGAGGAGAAACTCAAAATGAACCCGCTTCAAAAAGAAGTGTAAAAAAACCTGACTCCAGAGACATTTATTCATGAAACTAGCCTTTACAAGCTCTCTGAAATATGCATTTGTCCTGCAGGAGAGTCACTGAAAACAAGACATACCTTTGGTTATCCACAAAAAACTTATTTGTACACGTCCTTCAGTTGCAGTTTAAAGGAAAACTAGTTAATATTTTTTTTGTCTTTTGTGAACAGCTGTGCACAGCATGTGGATATATATTGTGTCCGCAGTGGACTTTGCTTTCTTGCTGCGCAGGCAAGGATTCTTCCATGACTGCAAAAGAACAGATTACTTCTGTGTCGTCTTGTATCCTCCGTCTGAACCTCTGCAAACACAGCTTATCCAGTCACAGCAGACTCTTTATGCTGCTGCCAGTCTGTGAGCGACACCTCCACATACTGTACACACACACACACGCGCAAACCCACAGTCTCTCTCACGACAGCAGGCGTATAATGCAGTACATATTTCACTCTAAACAATGAGTGGAGTTTGAAACATTTGCATAATATTCAACTCATAAAATGGTTTTAAGCTGTTTTTCTTGGCTTTTTCAGTTTCTGACTTCCCTTCTTCATACTCTGCTCCTCTAATGTGATGCACACACGCACACACACACACACACACACATGCACACTCTGCTGTTGTCTTTCCACATGAAAAACTTGCAAAAGCAGTGTTAGGCTCAAGGATGATTTGCAAATTATTCATTAACTCCTGCTCCGAGCTGCATTCATCAGCTTCTGTGGAGGAATGATGCGGATCGATTAATTAATAATAGAAGTGGGAAGGAAAAGAGAAATTATAGTTAGAATACAAGCAAATGCCAGAATAGAAATCAGGTAATCCAGACGGATCGGTGAAGAGTAAGAAGGGGAATAAGACAGAAAAGAGGTGATGAACATGTGTAGAGGGATAGTGGCAAGAGGACAGACTGGGGTCAAAGCCGATGAGAAGAGGAAGTAAACGTCTTCGGTTTCGTGCTTGGGCATTTTGAAAAAACTTGTAGCAGCACGGCTGTGTCTGTGACAATAGGAGGGAATTAAAGAGAGAAAAAAAAGCGACAAAAAGAACTTCTCGCTGGCAGAGGCGGCAAATCAGACAAGACACTCACCAGAGAATGAGTATTTTCTCTGTGTGCTACAGGCAGATGGGGCTCCGCTCACTGTAGGTTGAGATTATTGGTTTGCGATACACACTCTCAAACTATTTGCACATAAATAAGACATTAGCTGAAGTTGCGTTCCTCTAAATTGATGTATTTCAGACAGTTGAGCCACTCTGTGTTGCCACAAAGCCAACAACTCTCAAAAGTCAACAGTCCACTTGTATTTGGTGATGTCCCAATATAGGTCTATTTGCTTTTCTTGCTTCCTTTCCCACTCATTTGTTGCTCTTTTTTATCGCTGCAGATTAAAATTGTCCACTTCGTATCGGAAACCTTCAGAGGCTTTGCACTCGGTTACGTCACAACAGCATTCTCATCTTTAAATTAGAAAATAAATTTCCAAGACGTCGGAAAGCAAATACATTCTCAGCGAGCGAGCGCTCCCGCAACACTACCTCAATATGGGACCGACAGTGCCATCAATCAGCTCAGTAACAGGACTATTACTCACACAAAAGCACTAATAGGCATTTCTAACAGTCTTGAACAAGTTAATATCTGTTTCTCTGTGACATTTGAAGCAGCAGCTTCACAGAAAAAAAATGCCATTACACACGTATTCACTTAATAACTAGATTTTAGACTTTCAGCTCACTGGGGAATTTGATGCAGCGCTACTATCACTGTATTGTGACACGTCCTTTTGTGTGTACCGTAATTCCAATTACAGACTCCCCTTCGTCCCCCCCCAGTGACACCTTAATGAGGCTCTCCTGGGAGCTTGTAAAAATTTATCATGAGAGCTGAAGTCAGGAGAGGCTGTGTGTGTCATGTTCCTAAATCTAACTACACATCTGGAAACCGACAAAATCCTGGGCACCTTTAACAAAATTTCTTTTCTTTGAGTTTCTCGCCTCTTCACTGCCCATTCTGCAAAGCATGTGAAACGCAATAAAATCACAGTCATCCCGCTCCAAAAATTGAAAAGCATGTGTTCCGGGCACTGCTAAAGATTAAACTCACAATTACGCTCCTCTGCACTTAGCAGCTCTCTGATAGCAGGCGGCACATTCCCTACTGGAGATGATGTTTGGAGTTTGCAAGGTACAGCCTTCTCGCATGCAGTGGAATAAATCATGGGTCAATCAAGACAAGCAGTCTGTTGTCAATCAAATTGCTTGTTGCCCGAAGTCTTTTCTAGATAGACATTAAATACAATATGATCTTTCCTTTAAAACCTGTAAATTGCAACCACAACTATGATCAAACTGAGTGACAACCGTGGTTTTTGTTTTAATGAAATTCTCCTGCCATGAACAGTTATATGGAAAACTAGGGCAAGGAACCAAAGTGCCTGCAGGTGTGAGACACAGAATTAAGAATAAATAAAATCCCCCTTTTCCATTACAGACCCCCAAATCGTATCAAGGCACTGAGGAGATGGGGGGCGGAGGGGAATTAGAAACCGCAAAATCCTCAGATTGGCAAGGAAAAAGTCAAGCAAGAGAAAACCAAACGTATCCCAGACGGAGCTGAAGACGTAAATAATTTTATGTACAGGAGAGTTGCTGTTAGAGAGCAGGGGGAGTTAACAGGTAGAAAAAATGAGAATGAGTAGAAGACGTAAGCTTTGAACCCTGTTGTGAAAAAATATTAGCAACTGGAGCTACTTGATTGCCGCTGCTCTACATTGCTATCTTCAAAGAGTCCGAGTCTGTGTTTTTTATCGATGGAGGTAAAAAGTTGATGAAGATATGGATCAAGACCTCGACAAGACTGCTTAACGCTCAAATCTTTCACAGAACGTTTCAAGATGCGCCCCCACAAAAAATAAAACATTGATAATGCTCAGAAATCGACATCAACTTCTTCTTTCTTGCTTTAGTAGTGAAGACAAACTCAAACAAAATCAGACAGCGTCGGGCGTACAGCCTATTCCAGTTCCAAGTAATTTTTATATTTAGTTACCCAAGATGCTTTTTAAGCAGACATTTTAAGTCTCAGCCCCTGCGGAGCGTTGCGGTTCATTATTAATGTGATTGGCTGCTGTAAAATGCAGCGCCTGTCGTGTCGGTGTCTGCTACATGCTGAGTTCTGAAGGCCCAATAAAGCCAAAAATTTGTGAGCCTCAACATTTCACTTTGCAGAGCCTATCCGCCCCAAGATGCTACTTTGACAGCAAGTGCAGCATCCATTCGAAGACTGCATAAGTTAAGTTGCCAGGCAACAATGCACTGCAATGTGTTTGGGAGCTCACGTTTCTGTAACCGAGCGAATTCTTCGTTTTCACATCACCTTATGAATATGCAACTATGACACACACACACAAAAAAAACAATATTACTTGACTTTACTCTCCTTGTAGAGTACTGTTTGACGTCTAATGGATTTTACTCATGCTGCATATAGTTCGCTGTACACATTGTGTTCTTGCACACTTTTGGAGTCACACACAGGTGCCTCTAGTGATTTTATCTCGAAGCTCCAGACTGCAGAGGGGTTTGCCTTCCTTTATCCTGCTACACCAGGCACATAAAGGATCCTTCTGAGAACTCCAGCCTACAGCACACAAGAGATCCTCCAACCTGGAACAGCTGTCAGAATCTCAGGCGGAAACAATAATGCTGTCTCTCATGAATTTTCTTGGGAAACTGGTCAATTTACACGTGCTGTTGGACTCATCCGCCCTCCACCAATATGATAATTGTTTTACCTCCAGGTGCTTGTTAGATGAAGGAATTATGAGATAAAATATATATATATTTAGCAGACATAGAAAGCTGATTCCATGTCATGTTTTCAAAATGCTGCTAGTGAATTAGAGGACAAGGTGGTAGGAAGGCGATAAGGTGCTTGTGGAAGCTGAAGGAGATTATTACAGTCTGAAGCACACCCCACAATTATTGGCATCCCTGGTAAAGTTGTGTAAAATATTATTAAAATATATATTTTTAATAAGCCAAAATCTCATTGTGAAATATAAAATAACAGGGAACTTCAGGGATTTTCTTTTGCTTGCGCTGAGTGCCCAGATTCACGTTTAAAATATCCTGAAAATGGAAAAAGTTCATATTGGCATGTGCTGATGTGAGGAAGTGGTACGGATTCATGAGAACAGTCCATTACATAAGCAGCTGCTTTTACACATTGATATGTTTCATCCCAGGACTCACCTGGGATAATTGCTTCTAGAGGTTTATTTGAACAAGGTTCCAGCTAAAGTCCCAGTGGACTTTATTACCTTCCAAAGATTTAGGTTTCAGATCTTATGACAAAAAACACTTTTCAACTTGAGTTCTAGTTGAGTTGCAACAATTAAGATGAATTATTCTAAATTTAAGCTTAAATTGAGGTAAATATATCAGCAGTTTTCTTGAGTTTTACTGATTCAAAAGAGCTTCATGTACTGAATTTTATTTCCTTCCATTATAGTGATTTATTCAATTTTATACCGGTTTTAAACTACTTTTAATCCAGGAGGGAGGTACAAATTAAATACTGATGTTTATTAAATAACACAAACAACAAGTGCTTTCAATCCATCCTCTTTTTAATAAGTGATGCGTAGAAACTAAAGAATTGATGTCACGCTTCCACCGAGTCAAATACGCAGGGCGACACTGTTGGTAAACACCGCTGTTCGTTGTTATTCTGCGGTTTATCTCTGAAGCAGTGAGGGAGAAGACTGCCAGCAGACGTACAGCTTAAGCCTTAAAACAGCACATTGACATTCAACTCTGTCACATTGAGGCATTGAAAATACCACATAAGCCTCCGCTGGACCTTTGTGACAACACTGTATTTGTCTTTCCAAGCAGCGGGTCAATAAAATAATTGGAATTCAATCTAATTTGTGTCAAGAACTTGTCAAATCCGGAGTGTAGAACTGAATTCCCAGAACGCCTCCACCTGAGTGAATTGGTCTGAATATAGCAGGCTGTCAAAGAAGCTACCAATGTACCGTGAACACTTCAGCTTTGGAGTTGATTCTTTGTTTGCATTTCACTGCTTCTTCTCCCCTCCCTGCTGACAGTTGATAGCTTCCAATAAGAAAAAAAAATCTTTAAAAATAAATTAAAGGAAATTTTATTCACTTTGTTGCTTTGAACTATGATTAAATAATAAAATCAATTAAGTAAAGTTACAGTTTTCTAGATCAAAAGGACAGAAACATAATAGTAGCAGTGAAGGTTCAAGGGAATCAAATTAGAGATACACAAACCCAACTAAATAGAAATCTTGGACAAAGTCATTTTAATATTGCCTTTAATACTAATTCCCTAACAATTTATAAAGTAAAGGTAACTGAAGCGTTGTTTAATTTTTACTATTTTCTGAGCTAATACGAGTGCTTAGGAATCTCAATTCACAGAGGCCCACTTAACTTAGCCATTCTTCAAAATGGAAAGGAGGACAAGCAATTCAAGTCAGGTGGATGTGTGATGATCCTCGAAACACTCAGGAAATAGACGCGAAGAAATAACTTCACACGTTAGCCTGCCCATATAAGTGAGCCCAATAATCAAAGAGTCTGAAGCGAGGAGGACGATAAAGGAGGTAAACAATACCTTCAACGCTCACTGTTAGAAAACATCAGCAAAGAGAGGCATCTTAGGGTCACTGAGTCTCCATGACAGCCATTAGGCATAAATATATGCAGTGAGCTAAATGCAGCTATGGAGCTATGGGCTTTGGTCAAATGACAATTCAATTTTCAACAATAAACACTTGAGGTGGGTCTAGAATGAGATAAAACCACTTTATCCCCACTATCAAGCGTTGGAGAGAATCTGCATTGTGGGCCAATAAGCCCTACGAAAATTTGATTTCAATTAGCATCTTCTCAAGATTTCAAATAAATCACATATAATCTGAACGGCAATGCAATATGGGTATTATTTGGGTCTTTGGGCAAAACAAGTATCCAAAAAATGATGACTGATTAAACAGAAATGATTGGCCAGACGGTTTTACACTTATAAATGACAAAAGAGTATAAAAACGTGCTTTTAAAATTAGCGTGGGTTTCGCCAGCTTTTCTAAAATTAATTATTTTTACCTGATAAGCAAGCAATCTGTTATTTAATTTAAATAAGCAATATTTGCAAGTCAAAAGCACATTCTTTTGTTTATGTTTCACATGGTTCCTACTCTATTCACTAAAGGCATCTAATTTTTAACGTTATTAGCTGCAGAAGACAAACAACAACAGAGAACTGTTGCCTTAACCCATCGTGTTTCTGCAGTAAAAGGGCTTGTTTTAGAAAACACACTTTCATTGGATTAAGTTGCATAATTGCTTTGAAGGAAATTGTGGGGGTTTACTGTGCATAAAATACTTGTTGGTAATTGGATGTGATTATGCTGATCATCATCATCATTAGCCACCTGGATGTGTCTTTGGGGATGACATTGCCAATCAAAAACCAATCCTCTCGTTCTGGAAATGTGAGCCTTTGTCTCAGATGTAATCAGTATTTTAAAAAGGACAGATGCTGGAAACGGCCCAACGGATGCAGACAAAATACAGCTGATAAACTCAGTTGCTGAAATGACGACAAATGAATTCTTTCACTGTTTTGTCTGAACTTCATGTATCCTGTGGATCTGAAATTCAAGAATGGAGGTGAGGATTCCTCACCTTCCTCCTGATATCGCTCTCTAGGTTCTCTAATGGACTCAGGTCAGGCCAATATGCTGACCGCTCAGACACGGGGAAACGGTGGTCGCTGAAGAAGGTAGTTTTACTTTTGGTTGTGTGGGCAGGAGCTAAGTCCTACTGGAAATTAAAATCAGCATCCCACAAAGCCTTTCAAGAGAGGAAAGCATTAATTTGTCAAACTGTTCCATTAAGACTGTTGCACTTACTGCTGCATTGACAAATCACAAACCCATAAATATAACAGGGGCACCACTCTGCGAAGAGAGCCAGCTTCATCAGCAAAGATCTGTTGTCATGAATCCTTATTCAAGACGTTGGAAACCATCATCTGCTGGACACGGTCATGTCGGCCATAACGTAAGACTTGTTGTGTATGAATTTTTTTGCCCCCTGTTGATGTTACACAGTATTTAAATCTTTTCTAAATATGTGTGCTAAATGCTGATA
>CAEGAF010185564.1:0-18930 GCA_903067075.1 Micropoecilia bifurca | reverse complement strand
ACTACTACTAATAATAATAATAATAATAATAATAATAATAATAATAATAATAATAATAATAATAATAATAATAATAACAAACGTTATCTTGTGGTTTTAACACTGTCATGAGCTCTTTTTTTAGGAAAAATAACAAAAAGTTAAATAATATTGTATGGAAGCCCGTTTCTGTCACTCTATTTAAAAAAGTGTCAATATAATGAGATAGTATTTCAAAATAGTGGGACTCTACTAATAAAATAAATATTACAGTAGAAATTTTGTTTCTCTTTGCAAAACAAGTTGCCACAAGACATATCATAACTTTGAACTTTTAACAGATTTATAACTTTGATTGAATTGTGAATCAGTAAACGGGACAATGAGTGCTTAGCGAACGCAAAATACATTTTTAGTTTAGGTTTTGAGACAGAATTGATTTTTAATCACAGGTTTTGCATGTTTTCAGTGTTTTACATTGATGTGAATTGAGGACAGTGTGACTTTGTGGGTGTGTTTGTGTCCCAACCGTATTATTTTTCTTTTTTAAAAAAAAGGTTTTCCATTAGCAACTTCTCCACTTAATAACCTTGGATATTTTATGTTCTAACAGTTCAATTTAATTTTAGTATGCCTCCTTTCCTGCAGCACTTAAAAAAAAATCACATTTAAATAATTAAGAATGTATTTAGGCCAGTTGTTATTAAAGCAGCCAGAGAAAATGCAAAAAGCATTTTAAAGTTATTAAGGGATAAAAAGTTAGCCAAAACCTATGTGGAAAGGCAAACAGCCTCCTGAACTAAATAACTGATAGTGCTACACTTGGTGGCATCTTAAGGTCACAGACTGGGTGTCCCACATTTACCAGTTTCAAGGCTAAAATCAAGCAGTAGGTAAGAGACAACACCTTTATTCTCACAAAATACTGTCCCACCTGTGTTGATGTCGCACACGCCCAAGTTGCGCAGCAGCTACTCTGAGAAATCAGATCTTTCTTTGTTTCTTGGAGCTGATTTGTGGGTGCGGTGGAGGGTTAGGTCACCCCATCAACCCTTTGTTTCTTTAAGATAAATTGAACATATCATAAAAAATAAATCCATGAAGCTTAAAGACTGATCTCTGACTGAGAAAAACAAACAAACTTCTCATTCAGTCAATGAACTGTTTGAACAAATCAACTGAAATGTTTCACATTTTTTATATAAAAAGCTCAATGAGTGTTTATTTATAGCTATTGGCCAATTAATTAGCAAACTGTGACACATATACTGTATAAAGGAAAACTTGCCCTGTACTGAAAAAAATCAACGGGTAAGATTTATTTTTAAAAAATCCTAGAGACAATTTGCACTAAAATTTTTAAAGAAAATTTCAATAACACAAAGTCAAGTATACCTTACTCATCTATATCTAATAAATTATACTAGGCACACAGTTAAAGATCTGCTAGATGAAACCTTTAATTGTTCAGGTGTTGGTCATTTTGAAGGAACAGTCTCACACATCAAATGTGCCATTTTGACCTAAAAAGGTCAAACTTAATGAAAAAAAAATAATAAAAAATGCAAATTCAGCAGAAAATTCCAGTTGAGAAGAGTCAGCTACTTGAAGGTGACTAGTTTATTTGGGTGTGAATGGTGGGAGTGAATTACGGAAAGTGACTCTCTTCATTTCACTCCATGATGCAATGAACTACTCAAACAAGCCCAAGCATAGCAACTTGCAAAAGCAATGAGTAAAAACGGCAACTTTTTTTTGCCAGTGCTATGTATATTCACTAAAACTATATTTTTATGCTGCTTCAATACATCAACAAGAACAGCAACACATTTCTCCTCACTCTAAATGGGAGTTTTTAAAAACAAACAAAAAAAACATTTTTTGGACAAAAATATTACTAAATAACATACCTATAAATGTTCAGTAGTTTATTTCTGACTATGCCATTACAAACATGAAACTATGTTGATTTCATACAAAGAAAGCTTGATAACATTTAGATTTGTAGAAAGTGCAAGAACACTATAAAATGTAGATGAGCTAATGTACATGGACACATTTCTTTTTGCAGCAACTGTGCTTGCTGCAACAAGAAATGTTGCAGCAAGTCCCTTTTCTTCTTCAGTACATGCAATTACTGCTAATGTGAACATATTCACACCCGTAAAATGTCAATAAAACAGTAGTCTACTAAAATTTAAATTCCAACTGTTTGTTATGCGTCACACAGAGCAGGTGGTAGAGAAGGATTAGGCAGTAAGCGGCACATTCAAATTAATACTTAGGCCTTCATCTTATTAAATCTTCATTTGCTGTTTCTGGAGCTTGAACTTTTGGGACAAGGCTCAAGTCTATGAACGTGCCAATAAATGCAACCTGTCACTTCATAGATACTCCACAATCTGCTCCAGAAGTACTATATGTACCGTTCGGCATGTGATGACGTCAGCTTTTTTTGGCTTCTGGGATCCGTCCTTATATTTTTTATTGTTAGTAGTAGTATCATTAAACATATTGAAAACTTGTACCATTTGGCATGTAATCATGGCAGAAAATGCATCCTAAATCTTCTTAAATATTTTTAATTAAGCTTCTTCTTGTCATTCTTAACGGATTCCAAAGAACTTCGGCGGTGCATACCACCTATTGTCCATGCGTGTGTGACCTTGTAGACTGTACCCACCATATTCGTTTTAATTTTACTTTATGCAAAAATGAGAATATGCGATGTTATGATGAAATCAGAGAATGATGTAATTCTACCATATTAAAATATCCAGTAAAAATAAGCAGAAATTTTATTGCCAATTAATCTTCTAAACTTAGAAAAATTATAGGAACAGACGAACACATACTTATTCACCCTACTTTATAAGAGTTGCATCACACAACACAATTACTTGTGCCGTCGGCCATTTATTGCAGATGGATTTTCCACACTTCTGTCCAGACAACAAAAAGTTTGACAACTAAAAAATTATTTCAAAATTTAGAATGAAGTCCATAGAAAATGTTCAAAGATATGGCAACAAGTTCTGGCACTATAAAGGAAATCATAACCCCCCCCCCCCCAAAAAGAACCACCCTATCATTACATCACTTTGAACCAGAAAGAATACAGATTGTTTCACAGTTAATGTCAGTACAACCCAGGAATGACAATCTCTGATCTTAACTCTTCATACTAGTCTTAGAAATTTACAATTTTGACAGCTTACCACATGAAAAGAATTAAACGTGCATTCAAATAAGTTCGTCTCCACCTAATGTTTATCCTAGAATCTTGACTGCCAAGATGAATTTCAGCACAACCTTTGTAAACGGACTCGGTGACCTTTGTAACAGTGCAATCTTGTGAACGACAGCGACGTTTCGCTGCTGTTTTGGTAATTTTATGGGGTATAGAGTGTGCTGGTGAGAATTTTTGGCCATTGGTTACTAGTTTGACTCTGAAGAACTTGATTTCCTGCTCAGGAGGCAAATCATCCATTTCATTTAAGAGTGTTGAAAAAGGAGGACATCTAGAATTGGCAGGACTTTAGCCCTCAAAGACTGGAGTTTAGTAGCCCATCTGCTCCAAAGGTCATAGAGCGTGCTAGGGGGAGCAGAAGCGTCCAGCGAAGAGGATGGTCTTGGTTATTCTATTTCGAATGAAGAAGAGGAAGGGGTGGTCTGCAGTGAAGAAGGAAACACTATCTGCCACCAAAATACTTGTGGCAGCAGCAGCTTCGGTTCCTTCCTCGTTCACTTCTACAAAAGCCTTGTGGGAAACTTGTGACAAAAAGAGCCCTTTGTTGCTTGACATTCCTGCCACAGATAAGAAAAGAGACATTCCAGGATTACAGACCACAGCTTTAGGAATATATCTAACCAAAAGTATATATTAGTATTCAAAACAAAAGAGCTGCTTTTATCACAGAGAATGTGCTTCCATAAAGGAATACTACAAATAAATTGAACAATTTGTGTGATGTGTCCAGATTTGAGGTCCAAATGCTTATGACCTGAGCCTTTCCTTTTTTCAATTGAGGTTCAGAAACAATGTTTACAGCGTTTTATGGCTGCTCACCTTCACCGTTTAGCCCACTTACGGCCAGTGAGGCTCATGGGAGGAAAGTCAGTCTAAAGCAAGCTATGAAAACAGAACATGTGTTCACATACCTAACAGACCTGTTAGCTACTACTTCCACTAGCAACGATCCATGATGGGTCTATGACTGAAAGCTTTCAGCAGCTGTGTTTCCATTAACCATAAAATTGTGCAAATTGAAATTGGGAGAATTAAAGGAAAAATGCAAATTTTGTAAAAACCCAAGTTTTTTGATAAAAACTTTTTTGCCATACTATTAATTTTTAATTTTTTTTTATCGTATGAAAATAAATGTATTGTGCAAAATTACAATGGATCTTACATGAGTCACATGAATAACAACCGGATGTTACTACTGCCAAAAACCACAAAGAAGACAACAGGAAGAAGTAGAAAGATAATGTTTGTTTTTTTTTTTGACATTGTGCGGCTGGCAACACCAGAGCTCTCACAGCAGCACGCCACTCATAAACGTTGTGTCATTGGAAAGTGTTGAATCAATAGCACCACATATGTAGCCGCAATTTAAACTCTAGTAGAATGACTTACTAACCACAAAATCAGAAGTTGCATTGATTGGAGAACAATGAGGGGTCTGACCTATAATAGCATAATTAGCAGGGACAATTTTTAAGAAAAATTACCAAAAAGTTTTTATGTAGCTTAAATTTCAGGCTGATATTTTCCGTCACCAACAAGTCTATTTTGAAAGCAATAGTGTTGATCATGATTTGAGAGCGTAAAAGCCTAGTTATGGATCCCACTCCACCCATAATCCACTTAACTACATCTGAAACATCTCAGTCTCCTTCCACATGGCTCACCAGAGAAGTCACACTTTGTCTCGTCAAAGGCGTCCACCATGCCCATGCTGCTCAGGACTTTGTTCAGGTCATACTTCTCCTCCAGCTTGAATCGAGGCAGCTTCACGATAATCTCACCACTTTCCATCTCGTGTGGATGAGTCCACTCCATGAATGTCTCAGGCGTCAGGAGGTCCTCCAGCTGATCAGGTGAGAAATTGGTCATTATACTGTATGTGTCAGTGGTGAAGTTTCATCAGCCTGTGAGGCAGAGAGCCCTACCTTCTTCAGACCTGTTTCGTTATCTTCTATCTGTCTTGGTAAAAAGATGAGCATGCTCAGCACCTTCCCTTCATAGGGGATCTCCAGAATCTGTCCAATAAAAGATGCACGACCATTACAGAGAAGTACAGGCTCTCAAATATGCTTGAATCATAGTAAGTCACCGCATAAAGTTTGGTTATTTTACCACTGAGCAAGTTCTGTCAGGTGATTTGAGTTGTACTGCTGCTTTACAAGTAACCCGCCTCAAAACCCATTCCAAACTGAAGCAGATGATGAAAGATGCTAAATTCTCTGCCTCGCTTCACACATCTCTGATTACATCATTTCAGCTTCCACCTGTGAGCTCCAAGGTCAATAATACCTCACAACTGGCTTCATCAATTGAGGCATGGTGGAAGTGGCTTTTAAGTTCCATCATCTGCACGGGTTTGGTGTCTTTCTGTGGACAAACACAGGAACAGATGATTAACCAAAAAAAAGAACAATACCTTTCAGGATGAGTTAAGTTAGATCAATAATTGGGCAAAAATACAGTGGGATTTTTTCTAATATGGTGGAAAGGTTTGAGCACTTCAGGACTCTGTTTGCTCATTCGTTTGGGCAATGATGATACTAGAGACCACAATGATAGTATTTACTTGAAGGTGATTAATATCTAGTGGTTAAATTTTGTGCTGCAATGCAAAACAAGCTGAAGGGGCCATTTAGCAGACAAATGTGAGCACCTAGCATAACCATCTGATGGCCTTTAAGCAGCTGTTTCAATCATATCACTAGACCTATGGAGTTCTGCCTTGAGTACCTGGTAAAGAATGGGGTGGAGGTGTCAAATGATCACAGCCTTGTAGTTAGATAATTTGGGGGGGATGAGGTTGATGGACAGAAGCTCTAAGACTGAAGCTTCTGGTATTTATCACCCAATGGATTTAGTTGGGGATGTTTAGACTTTTGTTCAAGATTCCTTCTTACCACCTCAAGTTTGTACATTTCACTGGGCAGACCAAGAAAACCCTGGAAGAACTGTATAGAGATCCTTTGTAGCCTGTAATCCCTCCACATTAACATAGTCATTTTATATCACAGTATAAAAGCAAAATCATTATTTTGAACAGCAATGATAAAGACCTACATATTGAGATTGGTGGCAATCATTACCTTGTTGAGTCTAAACTGAGCCTCATGGGTATTTGACCTCTGGAAGGGGGCACTCCATATGCCTTTAAAGTAGATGGCATTAACCAGCACCATCTTGGTCATGTTGTTCACCATGCCCTTAACCACCATATTCTTGATTTTACCTGACGACAACATGAGGAGAACACGGATCAGATGAGAATCAGCACCGCAAACAAAGCTCAATTAACAAAATCACAATTACACACTGTTCCACTAGATGGAGCTAATGATCTTTACAGTTCTTAATCATCATTGTGTTTTTGTCTGTGGTTTATTAAAATTGTGTGTGTGATCCACCTTGCGTCTTTTCCTCCACCCAGTTGTTGATCTTGACCCTGGCTTCTTCACATTTGGTTCTGAAGTCCACAGCCTCCAGCTCTGAGTTGTAGTGAGTCTTTGATTGGGTTAAAAACTCCTGGAAGAACAAACAGAAGATCCATGAATTCATTCTGAAAGCAATTCCCTTCAATCACTAATTTACTTACTGATTTTGTAGGATGATTAATTGGTTCTAGTATAATTTCCTAGTGTTACAGAATCTGTTCAAAATTTGTATTTGGTATGTTTCATACATGAAACAATTTAAACTGACTTTTGTATCCTGACAGGTTTTTAAGAAAAGAAAAATGTATCTGTAGAGGTCTGGAACCAAAAGAGGCTTTGTTTTCAAAAGTGCCTCAGTTCTTTGTAGAATAGATTCAGCAAGTTGTCTTCCTTTATCCTGTTCCACAATATTCTAGACATGTTCTAAACATTGAGAGCTAGTGACTAAAGAAAGTACAATCAAATCATTGTCATGTTTTAGGAAACCAGCTATGTGACGACCAGACAATGTTCTTAAAATCTGTTCTTGTCTAATTTTGATGAACCTGTGTTAATCATAGCCAATCACTGGATATTTTATTCTAGACAGTGCTCCATCATCTACAAGTATGGTTGAATCTTTAAAATCCTAACAGATCACCTGTTTCTGAACTACGTACACACAAACTGCCTGTAAAACACAAACAACGTAATGTTCAAATTCACTTAAATCCCTTTTCTTTTCTACTCTGATTCTCATTTTAAACAAAAGCAAGTCAGTTGAATGAGTGGAACTCTGCACCATGGATGCCATGTCTGAATGATTCGCTAGCTGTGCTAAAAAGACTTGCTAGAAGTGTACCCAATAAAGCTCAAAGTGAGCATATTATTTGGTAATGAAAATGTGTATTATTACTCACTCACCTGCAGAAAGCTGTAGGACTTCTCTCCAAACAGTCTGTTGGCAACACTGAGAACAAATTTAGCTTCCGGATTGTTGAGCTCCCTAGTAAAAAAAGTATATTTTAGTATACTGAATTTTAACATACGTTGATTGATGTACTTAAACTGTACTATTTTGGAACAACTGTTTCTGTGCTTAGTATATTTTAATAGTATTTAAATAGTTCATAACATGCATAACTACACTACAATACTTGCATTGTTTTAGGCTACAATTAGATGGAAAGATTAATTACATAAAATGTTCAAGGTAATTCAAATATTTAGTTTTATTTTAAAATTGTAAAATTTTACTCACAACTTCATGAATTTTACATAAATCATCAGTTTACATGTCAAAAGTGAACACGTGAACATGAAAATTTAAGTGTGACAAAAAAACATGAAAGTTATTGGTTGTCCAGTTGTGTTGTCGTCTAACTCTGACTAGGACGTCACCAGCTTG
Source organism: Micropoecilia bifurca (assembly GCA_903067075.1). Taxonomy (NCBI): domain Eukaryota; kingdom Metazoa; phylum Chordata; class Actinopteri; order Cyprinodontiformes; family Poeciliidae; genus Micropoecilia; species Micropoecilia bifurca. The sequence goes on along the minus strand of CAEGAF010185564.1, from coordinate 10,886 downwards.
AATTGACCAAAAATGAGTAACTATTGTCCAGGTCCTCTCTACTTTTTTATTTTATTTTTTTTATTATTTGTTTATTAGGAGATCATACATTCGTTGTTATTACATACATTTTGCAAAATTTACATGGCATCTCCGATTTTTTTTTCTCCCCCCCATAGTGAAGGTCCTCTCTACTTATGCGAGCAAAAATGGCGAATTTGAACAGCGCCTTTTATCTTCCCTGCATTCAAGTTCTTTCTTCTCTTTGTTTTTTTAAAACAAAAGTGATTATATATCTTACATCATATCTGAAAATGGATTGGGTTAGGTACTTTCTTAAACAACATTACATTATGATTATCATTTTTTTTATTCTCTGCAATTTTAACAAAAATAGTAAAAGATTATTAAGGCACCAAAAAAGCCTACTTATAAAGTCTGCCTAAAAAATGCATGAAAAGTACTTTATAGATGCCTAAATCATACTTCTGCATATGTATTAATTAGTTTTATTTTGTAATCAGGTTGCTGCGTGTTGCAGACTTCTCTCCAGGTCCCCCTTGAAAATGAGATTTGGATCTCAACGGGGTTCACCTGGTTAAATAAAGAAAATTTTAAAAAGGCATATATTAGCCTAAAATTTACACTGAGATGTAATTTAAAACATAGTGAAATTAACAATTTAAAGAAGTGTTAAGTGAATTTTAAAAATTCTATTCTCAGTATATATTTTAAAATATACAGAAAGTATATTTTAAATATACTTGAGCAAGTGAGCATTTACACTTGGGCAAATATATATTTTGTTCATTTAAAGTATACTTTTATTTAATATATTTATTAAAAGTGTATTTTGGTACAATTATGTTTAAGTGTGTTTAAAGGTCTAATTTTGAAATTGAAGTATATTTTTAGTATACTTCAGATATATTTATAGGTAGTACACGTAATACTTAGTATACTTAAAATGTACTTTCACAATTTATGTTTGAAATATACTAAAGTATACTTCTTTCACCTGGGCTCACTCAGTATTTTGGCAAACAGAGTGTGGACATCATCCTCCCAATGCTTGATTTTCAAGCACTGTGGAGACATAAGACAGGGGTGGATACAAGAAGACACGTTCAAAATGTTAAGCGCATTGTAACATCGTCGTAAATGTTTGGGTTATCTACTAGCTAGCAAACGACTGAAAAAAGAGCACTGTACAAGATAACATAGACCAGATATCAAAGTACAAGATCACCTCTGACATCTGAGTGGCTGTGTCTCCTCTGGCTCCCAGCATCACCATAGCCAGAGCTGAAGAGATACTGAAAGGAGAGAAGAAGATGTTTGCAGTGTTGTTGTCCTCACTCAGCTTTCTGAGCAGAGCCAGAGAGAAGGTGGTGTTGGGCTTTGAGAGAGAGCTGGAGGAGGCCATTGTTTCTGAAATAAACCAAGGACAAAGAGTCATTTTCAAGCTGCATGACTTTGTTCAGACTAGTTTTCATTCCTCGCTCTACGGTGAGTCTCTGCTGACATACTAGTTATCCACACTTCCTAACACACTCAGTGTAAAATGAAACTTATCTGTGTGTGACCAGATAATATTCATGAAGTAAATGTTTAGCCATTAAACAGAATAATTTTTATATTCCCAAGAGAAGGAAAACTTACCAAAAGATCTGTGTTGTCTTGACGCGCTCAGGGCTGTTTCTGTGGCAGAGAGAGAGAACGACTCCTTGCAGTGTCGTATTCAGGTGAGCACACTCAAGTCGGCACGTGTCCTGGAAGGGAACGTGTTTTCATTTTTGTGACTGTTGTGATTGGTCCTTTTGGGTGAGGTAAGTAGAGGAAACTGGTTCTTGGAACTGCCAAACCTAAACTCCTCCAACTTTGAGTGTGTGTTTTTATCAGATCCTATTTCATTTTTCAGGACAATCTTGTTTTAAAGCAGAGTATCATACATCTGCATAGCTCTGCCCTGCGGCAATAGGGATTCTGGGGTGTGTCTAGGTAACCAGATGAGTGACAACAAACAAGGACCTTTTAAAACTTTGTCATATTTACATTGTAGATTAACCTACTTATGAGTTCCTCGTTTACAACAGCTTAGCTAAAATTGTGTCGAGAGAAGAATTGATTCAAGTTTATAGATTAGGTTTTCAACTAGTTTAATGTAGGACCACTTAGTTTAACTTGTCACTTAGTTTCTGGCAGAACTTCCCAGGAACAGAAGACATTTCTCTTTCTTATATGTCTTGGCTGAGAGTGGTGGCACCTCCTCTTCGTGCAAAGAACTGGAAAATGCTGAAATACCCGCTGGAAGATTCTATCAACACAACGAGCCACATAACATGCAAACCAGCATGTTATGTGAAATCCCAACCTAGAAATCCCAACCTAGAGACAGCGGAGCTGGTGAGAAAGGCCCTGAAGTAAAGCAGAATGTTACCTCTTAATAGAAACGCTCAGCCACTTTAAATACTGGTAAAGTTTAAGTTTAATTCATTAAGTCGGTGGTTTCCAAACATTTTCTGGGTCCCCCCCTATGGATTTCAAATAGCTATCTAATTGAATGACTTGTGCGGGGGTTGGGGGAGGTGGGGGGTTGACTTTTTTGGGGGGGCCAAAATTAATCTACGTAGCTGAACATAGACAACATCAGTAGCCTACAGGCTACTTGTTAAGCTTAAGGTCATGTATTGATATTATATTAGCTTGTTATCTTTTAGCTAACATTACCTGCATCCAACAGCTTTACTCAACTCAGTTTGTTAGTTTGGGGGAAAAAATGTGAAAAGGTTTTTACGTTTTGCTTGTTTGCTGCCATGACTCTTAACACACACCTGTGCAGCTCCGCCCAGCAGGAGGTCTCCTTCACTGCAACACATGTCAGTGATTCTTGAAAATAGGGACAAAATGGGTTTTAATTTTCCCATAATTTTTTTTGATATTTATCAAATTTATGTATACAAATATGTCAAATAATGTTTTGGAAATGTAAAGATGCTGAGGTACAGGCTCCCAGTTGCAACATTTTTTTTTTTAAAAATTACATTTTTACATCATGGTTGTGACAAAAAACTTAGGAATAAAAAGAAGAAAAAACTAAAGAATAACATAAGCTAACAAGAGCTAACTAGCCTCTTAGCAAAGGAAGAAACAGGAAGTGGTCATGGGGTCCTCAGAAGACCTGCTCGGAAAAACAGGTAACCACATGTTAACAACGGATTAAACAGTTTTAACTGCTGATAAAAGTGACAGAGGACACAGATATGGGAAGTGTGCAAGCCCCTACTGTATCAAATTGACAGAGGAATAACAGAGACTTGGCCATTCTAAGGTAAAAACCCAGCGTATACAGCGTTCATGTTTTTTTTATCATCCAGACGGCTTCCCGCGCCCCACCTGCAATGGCACATCGTCCCCCCTAGGGGGCGCGCCCCACAGTTTGGGAACCTCTGCATCAGGTATACTTGACTATCAGCTTAAGCATAGCAAGTTCTACTATGTGCCATACAGTAGTGTACTAGAATGTATGCTAAGTTAATGCCTTATTAAACCAATACTTTCATAAAATCACTTTTAAGTTTACAACAGTACACATTTAAGTATGAAACAAGTACACCAATCTATTAGTACTTTAAATGTACAAAGTACATACCTGTAGTTCTCTTCTTGGTTTATTAATCTTTACAGTATACCACAAATTCACTTACCAATTCTCCATTTACATACTTCTAGTCTTTATTTTTGCTTATTTAAGTGTAGTTTAAGTACAATTTTATTAATTACTAAAACTGAAATGCACTATGTATTGCTACTTATATAGATTGCAACTTTAATAGCTTGTTATAAGAAGAAGATTTGTACATTTGCTTTGCATATTACTTGTATTTGGTTGAATGTGAGGCTTTTCTTCCCTTCTGCTTAGTTTAATCCACATCATCTTTGGGTATGGCTAGTTAGCTACATTCACAGGCAAATATTTCTCAAGTAACTTAAACAACTAAAGTTTGTTATGCGTTTGCTTGAAAGATAACTTATGTAGATACAACCCATCATTAAAATGCCATACACATCAAAATGATCAACATTCCAACATTCCGATTAGAAAATATTTGTTTTTAAGGGACTTGATGCTTAAAGATGCTTCAATCCAAGTTTATTTGTGAAGCACTATTAAATAAATTGAAAATTATTCATGGGAAGAACAAAGGGACTGTAAAGCAATAGATACACCAAAAAGACAAACAATCCTATAAAAGTATAAAAACATGTAACATCACAAAAAGTAACAGAATTTAAACACCTGAGGTACAACAGAAATGAAGGACCTCTGTAGCAGCAGAAAACATTTTTTAGTCCTAATTTAATGGAAAAAAGATAAATAAGAAAGGGATAGGATGAACAGTTTGTACTTCTGTCTACCTTCTCAGGTTAACAATATCAGTTCACCTCAGCTAAGTTGGAAATCTGGGCTACTTCAATATCTTTTGTGGCTTAAGCTTTTTGAAACGTTGCTTTTTGGTAGAGTCAGAGCTTCTGAAAGTTTCTAACTTTGGCAAGTTGTGTTGATTCAGTCATCTCACTATAAAAACAGTGCATAAAACTTCATAAGGCCGCTTGATCCTTTATAAGGCCGCTTGATCCTCACAGCATTTATTCAGTGTAATCGATCAATCTTGTTAGCAATCTAGCTTGGAGATCAACTCTGACCTAATAAGTCATAAAAAAAATTGACAACACTGGAGCTGATGCAACCTTTCATGATGCAGTCGTTGCTCTAAAAGAGACGGAGCGCGCTAAGGGGAGCAGAAGCGTCCAGCGAAGAGGATACTCTTGGTGGGGTCATGGCGGATGAAGAACAGGAAGGGGTGGTCTGCAGTGAAGCTAATTGGAATGTTAACTTGAGGAAAGAGTGAACGGCGACAACGGAAACGCATCACAGTGGAGGCTGCAGCTTCAGTTCCGCGCTCGTTCACCTCCACGAAAGCCTTGTGGGAGACGCTGGACAGAAAGAGGTCCTCGTTTTCAGACATACCTGTCACAAAGGACACAGAAAGATACTTTGAAATCATCCCAGTGCTGCATTTTACAGGTCAAAACTTCAACCAGACCAGCTTGTAACCACTGACAGTCTTAGTGTTTACAGTCAGCAACACCAGTCCAGATATTTTTTTTTAAACGATAAATTGTAATTGTTTGGTCTCAGCCCCCCAACACCCTGAGTTGGAATTCAAAGGTTAACAAATAGTGTCAAGTTTCAAATAATGGTTAAAAGGGTTAAAAAGACAATCAAACTTGGCCTGTGTAGAAGAAGTAAATGCTCCTTTTAAATAATTCCTGGTGCCAAGGTTTACAGCAACGACTGTCTCTGGGCAATTTTAATATCAGGTAATATGGCTTTGAAACATTTTTCTTTAGAGGATCACTGTATTTCAGTCACAATGGAGGGTTTTCAAGTAGAAATGACTCCATTTGTTGTGAATGATTCTCCCTTTGGTTCATTGGAGTCCCAATGCCTGACTCCCAACTTCTACACCCAATTGTCCTTGCTGGGTCGGGTTCTGTCCCCAGGGGTCATTGGGCGAGAGGTGGGTTACTCCCTGGATATGTCATAAAACGGAACTTGGCTTTCTAAATTTTGTGATTAATCACAAAGAATTCCTGATTAAAATTTTGGGGTAATTAACAGCAGGTTGCCAAGTTCAATCCTTTTGTATTTTCTCAAATGATATGTGTCTGATGTTCAAATTTGTCTGGATGTCTGAAACACTGAAAATCAGAAAACCAAACAGGAAAAACTAAGATGTGTATTTGTAAACTCTTCTTGGACTATTGTCAATAAAACATTGGCGTGCCTTAACTATGTTCCCGAAAAGGTTTCTGGCCTCATGTCTCACCAGAGAAGTCACTCTTCCTTATATCAAAAGCGTCCACCATGCCCATGCTGCTCAAGACTTTGTTTAGGTCATACGTCTCCTCCAGCTTGAACTGAGGCAGCTTCACTTCAACCAGAATGTCTTTCATGTTGTCAGGATGGGTCCACTTCAGGAATTTCTCATAGGTCAGGTGCTTTTCCAACTGGCAAGATACAACATGCATATTAATAACAACTTTAAAATGTGTGGTATTAATAATGCTAATGTTTATTTCTATCTCACTTTTTTTAGTCCTGTTGAGTTGTCTCTTATTCCTTTGGGTAAAAAGATGAGCATCCTCAGCTTGTGTCCTTCGTAATACATCCCCAGGATCTGACCAGTAGAAACATTTCACAGTGACATGAAGATCATTGTAAATGCTGGGATCACTGCAAGTCTCTCAAAGTTTAATTATCGCAGTAATTAATATCTATCCATCCATCCATCCATTTTCTTTACACCCTTCTCCCTCAGTGGGGTCAGGAGGGTTGCTGGTGTCTATCTCCAGCTGACGTTCCGGGTGAGAGGCTGGGTCACCCTGGACGGGTCACCAGTCTGTTGCAGGGCAACACAGAGACAAACAACCATGCACACACACACTCACACCTAGGGACAATTTGGAGAGGCCAATTAACCAGACAGTCATGTTGTTGGACTGTGGGAGGAAACTGGAGTACCCAGAGAAAACCCTCGCATGCACAGGGAGAACATGCAAACTCCATGCAGAAGGACCGGGAATAGAACCCAGAACCTTCTTGCTGCCTTTGTGCAGCCCAGTAATTAATATACTATGCAAATTTGTGCTTGATTACCTGGCATCTGACTTCTGAAATGTAGGCATGGTGGAAATAGTTTTTTTGGAACATCATCTGGACTGGCTTAGTGACGACCTAAAGACAAGAATTGTAATGAAAACATTTTTCGATGCAATAAGTGAGACTCCAGTTGACAGCATTGCTTTCACACAACTTACTATAACTTGGCAACAGTGTCGTCTGATTAAAGATGGACTTGTGGCCAATTTGCTGTTTTTAAAGTTTTGACCTGCTTATAGGAATATTTGAATTTCCACCACCCCACATAATAATGGGACTTTGAATTAATTTTATTGTGAGCCAAAATAACTAAATGAAAAAATGGTTGGCAAAATATTGCCAATTCAATAATTTTTTTTAGTTGGAAAAGTCACTAACCAAAGTGAAAAGATCACTCAGTTGGTAAAAGTGTGGTGACTATTTTTCAGTTTCCAACTGACAGGTGAGGCAGGTCAAGCTGAGAATTGTGCGTTCCCAGTCACTCTGCATAACTCCGATCGTGAAATTCAATTTCTTAAACCCACAGCGACATCAGTTGTTAACATTAATTAAATTAATGTTTTACCTTGTTGAGTCTAAACTTTGACTTGTACGTTTTCTCCATGGAAAACGGCATAAACCAGTCGCCCTTGAAGTACAAAGCATTAACCAGAAACATCCTGGTCATCCTGTCCACTTTGCCCTCAGGAACCATATCCTTGATTTTACCTGGTGACAACATGGAGGCAACATGGATCAGAACCAACACCAGAGTCTGAAGCTCTTACCAACATGACAATAACACACTGTTCCACTAGATGGAGCTCTTGATCCTTAGACTCTAAGGCTTAGAGTTCACACTGGGTGAGATAGTTGGAGTCATGAACTGATGGTGTGTGTGTCGGTGTGTGTGATCCACCTTGTGTCTGTTCCTCCACCCAGTTGTTGATCTTGACGCTGGCTTCCTCACTGCTGGTTCTGAAGTCCACAGCCTCCAGCTCTGAGTTGTAGTGAGTCTTTGTTTGGGTTAAAAACTCCTGGAAGAACAAACAGAAGATCTATTAATTCATCCTGAAAACATTCACCATGCATCCATGTGATCTTCATGATTACCTGCAGAAAGTTGTAGGACTTCTCTCCATACAGTCTGTTGGCAACACAGAGAGAAAATGGAGCTTCTGGCTTGTTGATCTCACTCAGCAGTTTGGCAAACAGAGTGTGGACATCATCCTGACAATCCTGAATTTTCAAGCACTGCGGACAAATTGTTTTACATTATTTCAGTTGTGTCCCACCACATTGTCTGTTCAGCTGTGTCTTGTTTGATTTGTAGAGTCACCTCTGACATCTGAGTGGCTGTGTCTCCTCTGGCTCCCAGCATCACCATAGCCAGAGCTGAAGAGATGCTGAAAGGAGAGAAGAAGATGTTTGCAGTGTTGTTTTCCTCACTCAGCTTTCTGAGCAGAGCCAGAGAGAAGGTGGTGTTGGGCTTGGAGAGAGAGCTGGAGGAGGCCATTGTTTCTGAAGGGAAGGAAGTGAAAACATTTTCTTATTAGTCATTGTTACCACAATCAGATGCAACCTTAAGCCTACATTCATAGTAGTGCTGCTCTGTTTCATTCTCCTTGTAAATCTTGAGTCAAGACCAAGACCAGCGCCGCGCTCTACATGATATGATAAAATGTGAAATATGATCAAAATTACTTCTCTAATTGATCTCAAAGATCCATATTCCCATAAAAACACATATTAAATATTTCATAAATTTAACCAATATTAAATTTAAACTCTTTGTTCTGCTTTGCTTGCATCTCTGTGCTACGATCTGCGGTGGTCTCATGCCATTCCTGATGCTCAACTATGAACACTGACCAAGGAGCAACAAGCAAGAAGTAGATACATGTATGCCAGTGGTTCCCTAACTTTTTGTCCTGCGCCCCCCTAGTGGATTACAAATAGCTATGTGGTTGAACTACGTGTGTTAGTGAAGGGAGGGGCGACTCTAAGAACGAGGAAGGGGGGGAGTTGATTTTGTTGGGAGCAAAATGAATGTACCGAGCTGACAAGCTTGTTAACTTGCTTAAGGTGATGTATTGATATTAGCTAGCTAGTCATCTTTTAGCTAACTTTACCTGCATCAAACAGCTTTACTAAACAGTCCATTAGTTTGGGGGGAGGGGGTTAACTGTGAAAAGTTCTTTGCCTTTTGCTGGTTTGTTGCCATGATTCTAAAACACCTGTGTATCATAACAATGTATTAAATAGTTTTAACTCCTGATAAAAGTGACAGAGGACACAGATATGGAAAGTGTGGAAGTCCCTACAGTATCAAATTGACAGAGGAATAACAGAGACTTGGCCATTCTAAGGTAAAAACCCAGCGCATACAGCATTCATGGGGTTTTTTTTCTTCCCGCGTCCCCCCTGCAATGGCACGGCGCCCCCTCTAGGGGGCGCGCCCCACAGTTTGGGACCCTCTGATGGGTCCCAAACTGGTGCGTTTTGCATCCACTGAAAACAAAGATATTAACAAATAAACTGGACATTATGCTGCATGTTTACTGATACTTTCACAGTTGCGGTCTCGACTGGTCTTGAAATAAAATGCCGAGTCCTCAGCGCCCGAGACCGAGACAAGACCAAGACCGAGACCAAATGCGGTCGAGTCCGAGACGAGACCGAAACCGATCCCGATACTACAACACTGTCACTGAAACTGTTTTTATTGGCGTCTGTTCGTTATAGGTTTGGAAAAAGGAGGGACCTGAACGTCTAACTGCTTAAAATTAAACTGTTAAACTCTAACAATTTGGTGGGTTCTTTCGAGAATCATCTTTCTAATAGCTATGATGCTGTGGACAAGTTTTACACTCCAGCTTCCTTTGCTTCCTGTGAGCCAGGTGTTTGGATACATTTAACTGCAATGACCAAAGCTCACTACATATTAGTTTAGTTCTAATTTTGGCTTTAGCACAAGAAAAATCATATCTGAGATTTGACCGTGTCAGATTAGCTCCAGAGTTTAATCAGAGCGCAACGAATGGCGCCTGTTGTAATGATGAACAGATAAACAGATGTTGTTAAGTTTCGGGTCAGTTCCGAAAACCACGAAAGAAAAATAGAAAAAAAAAACACAAAACAAAACAATGAAAAATGTATAAAGTCGCTCGTGGGGTCGCAGGAAGTGTCACGGTTGTTCGGCTCGACCCATCCTGGTTCAAACTGTCTGTCTGTACACAAAATCGTCTTTTCCCTTGTTTTGCTTCGAGATGTAAGATGAATAAATCAGTTTTGTTTACGTGCCTGTTTCTCCGACCGACGTTTCTTCCTCGTTCGCATCCTTGACGGGGAAACAGCAAACAGAGTTGAACATTGTTGCTGCTGCTGCTGCGTCAGGTCGACTAGAAACATCACGAAACTCTGTTCAGACACAGCCGCTCGCTGCTCGGACAGCTGCTGCGTAGTGACGTCATTCTGACTTGACCTTCCCGTAATCATGGGAATTTCGACTCTTTTCAGAGAGCCGGCTCTTGTGGCTCGGCTCCCAAAGAAGCGCGTTTGTTTTTGCCACACACTCTCTCCTCCCCATCATGTCTACATGTCTATTTACTGAGGAGATGAACTCACCTGAAAACAACGTTCTGCCGTGAGCAGACTCCATTCAGCGCGGAGCCAATTACGGAGTGAGAGCAAAGCAGGAAAAAGGGAAAAAATGGTGAGACGGCTTTCTCTCTCTTCTAATCTCTGCCTCCACCTCTCATGATGTGCTTACTGCGCTCCTGTGTTTGAGAACGAGGGAAGAGCCGGCTCCCGTCGTTCACTTCAAAGAGCCGGCTGCAAGAGCCGAAACATTCGCAACCGACCCAAATAACTAAATAAATACTCATTTTGTGGTGATTTACTAGAGCTGCTTATGATATGAGCAACATATGTTTATTAAATTCTATATTTTAATAGTATAACACTGTCCTGTCTATTTGAATAGCACACCCTGGTGAAGTGTTGATAGCTACATGGGCTCTGCTGAACGACACCCAGCCGCTTTAGAGACCATTGAACTGCAGACCAGCCATAGCCTGACCTGGACTTTTCAGAAAACTACAGGCTGTCCTGTATGGAGGACCAAAACTGACATAATAATAAATAAAAGAATAAATATATAAAAGAATCAATATAAAAATAAAAGTAGAAATATATAAAT
>CAEGAF010185561.1:0-35305 GCA_903067075.1 Micropoecilia bifurca | reverse complement strand
CCCCCCCCTCCATCTGTTACACATTCTGGAAGAAAATGTCAATTTCTTTTTTTCCCCTTTCCTTTCCAAATGCTTCAAATTTTAGAATACACCTTTGATTCTGGATTTTGTAAATGACTGATCACATGGTGTATGGCTTTTTATGAACTGTCATATTTGCATCTCTCTTTTTTTTTACCTACCAAAATAGAACAAGGCCTGCTGGCAAATTACGTAAGAATTTTTGCACATAATTTCACTGTTTATGTTCTCTTACCAATCACACAATCAGGAAGTTCTTCCAGGAACCTTTGAGCAGGTTTGCTGTGAAAACGATGCATGCATGTGCAGAGCTGTGAGGAGGTGATCTTTAGACCAAAACATTCCTCTAACAGGCTGCCTTCCTCATTCACTCCCACTTCAAAACAAAACATGTGACTCATAAAAAAGAATCCACATTATTCCATGCTAAAATCAATTTTTTCCCTGTCTGTCTTTGTGAAGTTTTAATTCGTTGGATGAAGTCTTGGATGCCATTGTTCTGTAGTGTATTGTTGCTTTAAACCGACATGTTGACAAGCTTGAAACAGGAGCCGCAGCAGAAAGCAAGGAAAGAGAAAGCAGTAAAGGATCTAGCTTGCAACTTCGTCTGCAGATGTGTCCTTCGTCTGCTTACATGTTCCTCCCTGAGTCGACCCCAGGGGCAAAAAAAGTAAACTGGCTTCAAAACCGAGCAGCAATCTGCACACTCCTCGATTCTTTGTTCGGCTCTTTTTTCTCCCCCCCCTCCATCTGTTACACATTCTGGAAGAAAATGTCAATTTCTTTTTTTCCCCTTTCCTTTCCAAATGCTTCAAATTTTAGAATACACCTTTGATTCTGGATTTTGTAAATGACTGATCACATGGTGTATGGCTTTTTATGAACTGTCATATTTGCATCTCTCTTTTTTTTTACCTACCATGTGCATCACAGCAGGTTGTTAAAGTCTTGCTTCAACATGCAAAGTAAAGCGTTTGTAAAGTACTCAAGAAAAAAAAAAAGTATACTCACCATATATGCGTGTATGAGATGTTGCAACTTCTGCTAGCAACAACTTCTTTATAGTAAAGCTATCTCCTTTTCTCTATGTCTGACTTCTGATTTCTTTGATCCTCTTTGATTTTGTTGTTTAATTGACTCTCTTCCTCGGTGGGGATGGTGGGAGTGGCAGAGTTTTACTGGAGGAGTTGCTTCAAACCAATCCATAATTTCTGTCATATAATTTGTAGAACCTGTTTTGTCCCTCTGCACTAATCAAACGTACGGTTTAATAAACCAAGCAAATAGCAGCACAACTGTTTCTGCTTACATCAGAATAAATCAAGAATACGGTTTACCTTAGCGTAGCTGGGTAAATGTAGTTTGAATTGAATAGTTTTGGAAATTAGGTTTAATTAGCCCTAAACTAATTAAAATGAGTTGGTGCTATGATGGATGCACAACTATGGTTCTTTATTCAATTTTAATCCCCCAAAGATTACACAAATCACTAACCTAGTTTTAAATAGTATGTTAGAATAACGTTTGAGGAGTCTGAGTATTGTTTTTAAGCTAGCGCATGCTAATGCCATTAGCCATTACAGCTTACAGATATTGTATCCCAACCACGTTTCTTGAGAAAATTTTAGCTTGGTAGTTGTTAGCTTATTCGAGGCTAACAGCAGCCTAATTGTGCTAATGAGCAGCACAGGAAGAAGCTAATTCGGTATGTGATCAGCCTAGGCATGCTAGCTGTTAGTCTATCCAAGCTAATACAAGGGAGTAATTCTAATGCACAATTGCGTATTGTTGCTGCTGTTACATGTTCTGAAAGAAAATGTCAAATTTTGTTTAACATTTTCAAACAAATTTGAAAATGTCCAATTTTGTTTGAAATTGGATGTTTTCAAACCCCAAACACTTCCACACTTCATTGTGGAAATGTTTGGAGTTACCTAAAAGATGCTGTATCTTTTTCCAGTTCACTCCCAAGAAGGTCAACAAAATTAAAAGTCCAGATTTGGAAGAACAAATCCACAAGCGCACAACTATGTATCCTGTCAGATGCACAAATTATGAGCACAAAGGAGCATCTCACAGAATCAGCTAAGCTTTCTGTTAGTTTTCTGTTTTACAATGACGGACCTAAATAAATCAGGAACCCGCCGACTTCTGCTAAAGATGTTAGTGACAGCTTTAGACCGAAATAGGTGATCTACCCAACACGATGCAACCTCTACAAGACAAATGGGAACTCTCCCACTGATGACTAGCATAAAATAACAACGTCAGAGGCTGGTTAGTGGTGGAAGGGTCAACCAATCAATCTCATAAAGAGGAGAAAAGAATAAGTCAACCATCATTCCACCCACAAACATCGCTCAGACCAGCCCACAGAGACTGCAGACCCTGAGACAAAGATCACATCAACTGGAGAGCGTGAAGCGAGAAGGCCTTGTACAAACTTCTGTCTCTCACTTCCCCTCCTCCCATGCGAGCTCCGTCTCTGTCTTCCACTCCTCCGTCAGGGTGGGTGGTGCCGCATGGCTAGTAGTGCCTCACTAAGCAGACAACTTATCCACACATCCAGCCCCAGTTGGGAATTACAGCACAGGGTGTCTAGACGAGCCTGGTGGATGGGTGAAGGTGAATGGGCTGGGCGGGGGGACCGAGGTCAGAACAAGTGCATCATAAATTATTTAGTGGAGACACAAAGCAATCTTTATGAATCATTTAAATTCAGTGATTTATTATCTAAGCTGACACTGAGGGTTTGAGTGTCAGGGAAGAACGAGGGCATCACAAGTTAACAAATGTTCCTGTATAAACACCCACATGTTCTCACACTTTGCTGCTTTAAGAGCTTATGCAAACATGAAATAGTTTATGGTTATCAACATGCTTTTATATTTGGTTATGATTGAGCTGAAAAGGTGCTTTTCACAGTGCTGATATTTGTGGCAAGATAACAGAATTATGACAATTAGAACCGTTTGGCTCATTTAGATTTTACAATTCAAAAATATTGCTGGTCAAATTTTGATTTGGACACATTTTTATAGCTTTGCTTGATATAAAAGGTAATAGAGTATAAGCAAAATGCAGTTGTAAAATATTGATTTAATTTCTTAAGCTATCCCAGTCTGCATGGCTTTATATTGAAAAGTAATATGTTGCCGGGATCAAGGAAATAGTGGCATAGCAGCACTTTCAGTTAGATGAAATTGAATCAGAAGCAGCAAATTGTAACACTGTCAACTTGGTTCAACAGAAGGGCAACAAGACGTCAGAGGAAACATTGTTCATGGTAGCAGAAATGACAGACAACTTTTAAACCTTATATATTGCAGCAGAAAAAAATAGTCTTGGTTTTTAGAGGGAGCAGCTTATTTCCTGCAGTGTGATGGATAAATGCAGGTGACTGTGGCTGTGTAGGTAGAGTAGTTGTCTAGTAATCAGAAGGTTGCAAGTTCAATTCCAGCTTCCTCCTGTCACGTGTTGATGTGCCTCTGGGCAAGACACTCAACCCCATTTGCCCACTGAGCTGCATATCGGTGTATAAATGTGTGAGTGCAAATGGGTGAATGTGGCTCTAGTTAAAGCTGGTCTGAGTGATGTTTGTGGGTGGAATGACAGTTGACTTATTTCTTTTCTCCTCTTTATGAGATTGATTGATTGACCCTTCCACCACTTTGAGTGGTCAAAAATGATCAGATAAAGCGCTATATAAGTTCAGTCCATTTACCATTTAGACACTGAAGGATTACAGTGTATACAGTGAACCGCCATTCGCTGAGGTTAGGGACCACAAATAGTGCTTAAAACATACTTTTTTAAATAGCTTAAATTAATATCCCTCAACATGTATTAATACACACAGATGAAACCGCTTAGCACTACTGCAGCAGCTAACATCTACCTTTGTCAGGGTTCAGCCAATCAGAGCCAACTAAAATGAATGCAGCTCCAGGATTGGCTATTTTGTGAATTCCAGTCGCTAGTGAATCAGGCAACATTTAGCCTAGGCCCAGATATTGGGTATCTCAGCTTTGTAAGCAGTATTTCATTTAAAATATCTTAGAAAGAAAATACATGAATTAGATTTTTAAAAATCTATGTACAGATAAAGTAGATTTTTAAAACAATAATTTGTAGTTAATTTCCACAAGAAATCCTTGCAGCAGGTGGCGCTCCACTCTACAGTAGTGCTATAGACTTACAGTCAGTACCACTAATTGAAGTAAGTACTTCAGTTAGTAAGGAATGAAGAACTTACTAACTTCAGTAAGTACTTTAGGATTTAGCTTCAGTTTTTGTTACTATAGCAGCACAATAAGGCGAATTAAAGTTTTATTGTGCTTTCTTTAATTAGTCTGCTAGCAACAGGAAAAGCTTCTGTTGACACCATCCGGAAAGAAAATATTTCAGAGATGAGCTGATGCGGCTTTTCACTCAGAGACATGAAAATAGTGCTAAGTTACATTTTTATTATTGATCCACCTGTTTATGGCTTGAGTCCCAAAATGTTCTGATTAGGCAAAGTGGAAGAGGCGGGGCAGGAAACAATAGGAGTGTTATTTGTTGCTGTGGTTGGTGTTTCCCCGTGTGTAATAGAGCTAATGGTCGTCTGCTATTATCTGGCTGCTGTGCTCCGGCCACCTCATTACGTAGTCAGTCTGCAAGCCCCAAGAGAGAGACAGATGGAGGGCAGAGGAAGGTGGGCGTTAATGTGTCACACTGTGATGACGGCACACATTAGCTGCGCTTCATGTGGCAGGAGATGGAAGAGTTAGGTGGCGTAACAGGAGGATCCTTCCATCAGGAGGTTTCTCCCTGAAGCTTACAGTCAGCTGTACAAGGAAGTCTCTGGTACTTAGCAAAGCAGCTTTCAGCTTCTATGCACCACAAATCTGGAACAAACTTCCAGAAAGCTGCAAAACAGCTGAAATGCTGAGTTCCTTCAAATCAAGACTAAACACCCACCTACTTTGTTACCTTTAAATCATAATAAATGAAATGCTGATCAACATTTTGATGTGTAATGATTTTGGTGTTGGCCAAATGTAATGTTTCAGTTGTTGACTATGAGTTCTATGACTTTGTATTTTTGTGTTTTGA
The DNA here is from genome assembly GCA_903067075.1 of Micropoecilia bifurca. NCBI lineage: Eukaryota > Metazoa > Chordata > Actinopteri > Cyprinodontiformes > Poeciliidae > Micropoecilia > Micropoecilia bifurca. The sequence goes on along the minus strand of CAEGAF010185561.1, from coordinate 30,187 downwards.
TGATGTGAAGCACTTTGAACAGCCTTGTTAGTGAAATGTGTGACATAAATAAGCTTGACTGACTGACTTTGTGAAAAGTTTTTGCATAAAGAGACAAACCTCCTTCTTTCCACATTAATTTTTTGATTGTATGAAGTCATCAAGAAATCACATGTTCAGGTTACATTTACAATTTATTAGAACATTCAAATAAAGGCAGACATTTACTGAATCTACTCATAACCTTAGGGAAGTTAGCTGGACCTGACTGTATTGGACAAGCAGGACATTCAGCGTCTCCTGGGGTAACACCACATGCTTTAGGCTAAAGAAAATCTCTCCAGTTTCTCCGTGGGCTTTTAACCATCGTTAATATCAGCAGTATTGATTGTGCTGCTCTGGCCAACAGATGGATGCAGATTCAGGACACAGCTGAACCTGCCTTCTCTGTCCTTAACAACTCGGAAATATGATAGCCTGAACATGGGAAACGTGAGCTTTTCTAGACAGTGATGACTGATGCAAAGTGCCAGCTTCAAGTCTAGAGGTCTGTTACTCCCACAAGCGCCGACTACTTTCACAGTCTCACAGCTGGGATATTGATGGCTGTTCTATGAAAACCACAAATCTACTGTTGAACAGCAGTACAACAGTAGATCAGCGGGTTACAGTTTGAGGCCGACTACATTAACACTTAAATCAAAACGCAGTCATGTGTTAAAATGTCTCAGTCCTAAAATGTGTGGCATGACTTTAAAACTGCTGCTCAGAGATTCTCTTAATTCGACCTGAATGAGTTTGAGCTGTTTTACAAAGAAAAACATGCAGACATTTTAGTCTCAACAGCTGATGGGGACTTCCTGCTGTCACTGCTGCATTAAAGGGGCCGTAGTATGTCGTTTTTGTCGTTTTCAGGCACATAGTTCCATTTTATAGCATAATCAAGTAACTATGTTACCTTCAGTTGTCATATAAATGCTATATATTTCAAAAATGACTTAAAAGAAATTTGTCTTTGTAATTTAATGCCTTGAAATTGGGACGCTGTCTCTTTAAGAAGCTCCTGCTTTTTCTGAAACTCCACCTTCATCACAACAATCTATTCTCAGCTTTTAAGCCTGTTTCAGACAAACTCAAACACATGAGTGTTTACATGGACCCCTCACCATAAACCAACACTGTAACACATAATGGATACATATTCTGTACATCTGACAGAATATGGCCCAACAATGTGAAGCGTTGGTAGAGTTTGTAGTTAAGCTCCACCCCTCGACCTCCATGCTGATCCTGCTGACCTGTCACTAAGGATGTAAGCTGTGGCTCATTGCTGAAACTTTTGTGATTCCTCACAAGCTATTTATCAAGCAGGATGTCCACAGGTTATTATTTCAATCAAACTTTTACACATTAAACTCCACTCAAAGGTACAAAGAAAAATTTAACAATAAAAATCGCTGAACAGTTTTTTTTGTGCAAAGATAAACTATGGCAGTGATGAGCCAGCTCTGTGTTTAATCTTTTTCAAACAATTTTTTTGTTCCAGATTATTGTTGTGAACAGGGAGAAAGGAAATAGTCATTTTCCAGCTCATCTGTTTTTTTTTTTTTACGTGAATATATGAGCCACAACTGTCCAGTATTTTGCACAAACACAGTAAATTCGAATTATGTGATGATTTGTGAAGTGTTGTGTGACTTTCCCCAAAGCATCAGATCTGCTCACGGTGCAGAACCGGAGAAGCCGTCTTTCTTCTTACTGGTAAGACGACTCCACCCACAGCCCGGCTCCCCTGGGAGGAGAAGGGGAGCGAGAGGAGGAAGAGCAGAGGAAGAGGAGGAGGAGGAGGAGGAGGAGGAGCAGAGGCAGCACCTGCCACCCGCTTCTGCCTCACTTCTAGGCAGCCAAGGCCCACAAACAAAGGACGCTCACATGGGCTCTGCAGCCGGTCCTGAGCTGAGCTCAGACTGGTGCTGGTCTTTTCCTTCCTCACTGTCTACGTTTGTTTTGCTAAGCACCCAAACAAGAAGAGTCAAGAAGTTAAGATCTGTGGTTCAGGTCACTGGAAGGGATTTTCTGTCATTATCACATTATAGTACAGTAACCAAATGTGACCATGTGTTTTACAATAAGCCACATTTATCAGCGGGAAGCTTAAAATAATTTCTGTTTGAAAAATAAATAAAGTACTAATGACAATGAGTTATAGAAACGCCTGAAATAATTTGTCATTCTTTTATTATTTTTTTTAATTATAGCTTACAGGACAAGCAGCTTGATGTTAGATGTGGATCAAACTGTTTGTCTACTAGAAATGGAGAGAGACTGGGACTCACAATGATCTCACAATGATCTCACAATGATCTCACAACGGGGCAGAACTGACCTAGAGCCGCATCAGGGGGCAGGAGAAGCTGCCTCATAAAGCTGATGGAGGCCATTCTGAGACCCTAACATGAGGGCCCCAACTCCACCAGGGGCCCAACTCCACCAGGGGCCCAACTCCACCAGGGGCCCAACTTCACCAGGGGCTCAACTTCACCAGGGGCTCAACTTCACCAGGGGCCCAACTCCACCAGGGCCCCAACTCCACCAGGTCCCCAACTTCACCAGGGGCTCAACTTCACCAGGGGCTCAACTTCACCAGGGGCCCAACTTCACCAGGGGCTCAACTTCACCAGGGGCCCAACTTCACCAGGGGCCCAACTTCACCAGGGGCCCAACTTCACCAGGGGCCCAACTTCACCAGGGGCTCAACTTCACCAGGGGCCCAACTCCACCAGGCTCTACCTGCAACCCTCTCTGCATCCTAACCTAAATCAATCACAAACTAATTGCAACTTGTACACTAAAATATTATTATTATTTTGGTTGAATACAGCTTAGTAGTTGTTTTCTGCGCATGCGCTCTCCGTCAGTAACGTTATAATTTGATCTTTTCACGGTGTGTGGGGCGTTCAGGTGCTGCTGGGGCTCCCGGTGGTCTGCAGCCCTGGAGTTGCGCCCTATGCGCACCAGACTGTGGGAGCCAGACCGTTACCGGAAACCGACCCGCGTTGCCTTCAGAATAAAAGCTTAAACTCACTGTTTATGTTTCAGATACAATATTACCTTATTTAAACCAAGCTGGCTTGCCATTCACGTCATGTCATACAAATAATGTTACACACTTAAACAGTGATTGTCTAGGTAAATCTAGACAATTTTTATTGTGAAAAAGTTTGATATTCTTTGTCAGTGATTTCAGAAAGTAAAACCTGTGTACATTCATTTATTATGATTAGGTTGAAATATTTCAAGTCTTTATTTCTTTTTATCTTCTTTATTTTATTGGCTATAGTCAATGAAAGCCCCTTTATTCACTTTTTGCAGAAAAAAATTGACTGTTGTCAAATTTTTTCAAAGCCATGGTGACATAAGCATCATGAGTTTCACAAGGACTCACTATCTTATCATATAGGTTCTCTCTCTCTCTCCCTCTCTCTCTCTCTCTCTCTCTCTCTCTCTCTCTCTCCCTCTCTCTCTCTCTCTCTCCCTCTCTCTCTCTCTCTCTCTCTTTCTCTCTCTCTCTCTCTCTCTCCCTCTCTCTTTCAATCTTTTCCTTTTGAAAATGAAGGTCCCAAAATGTGTATGAAGGGCAGAGAGGCAGTGAATGAATCTCTGATATCCAGAGTGAAGTTTCCTCAGTCAGTGATTTGAAGCATGATCTGCTGTAGCAGGAATTAAACATACTGTGATGACGTCATAACAATACTTTTAGCCAGTTTTTCTGTATTTATAACTGGTATTTTATTGGTCTGATGTATTCTAATTTCAAATGTCATGTTTGTATTAGTATAATCCCTTTATAATTAACAGAATAAATGCTTTAAAACATCCATCTCAGTTTAATGCATCTATATAATGTGTTTCCTTTAGTAATAAATCTCCAATAGATGAGCTGTTCAATAATATTCGAGTTTATTTCCAGACTGAGGGAGAAATAGCATAAAGGCTGTTGTTACTGGCTGTACTGCGGATTTTTGTGCGCGATAAGAGACCGGAAGTTGTTGAATTTCCGCAAACTTGACTACAGTGATGGGACAAGAACGCGATTCAAAGAAAGGAGGGATGAGACCGAGGGAAGTGATCAGACAGAGGTAGAGAGAAGCGGCTGAACGGGGCTCCACTGGCAGAGAAGAGGCGACGGTAGCGACGAGGACCGAACCCGGGAGGAGAGCAGTGGTCAGCAGCCCGGCCGGACAGCCGGACAGCCGGACAGCCGCCCTCCATCTTCCGTCGCGGCTCCGCAGCATCTTGGAAAAGGTAAACAACCCGACAGCATCATCTCCTCCCGGCTCGTTCCTGATCATCTTCAACCTCCCGGATGCGGCTGCTTTTATTTTTATGTTTTTTTTCTTACTCTGCGGTGTGAAGCCTTGGATTTTCACAATAACACAATAACACAATAACACAATAACACATCAGCTTATTCTTTTCCATCGAGCTGAGCTTCCTGCAGACAACCCGACCAGTCCTGCTCCATTTCCAGCGTCCAGGCTGAGGCTGCTGGGCTGGTCGGTCCCTCTGCGCAGATCAGGCAAAGTATTATGACCACCAGAGATAAAGTTCATCTCACACATGATCGCTTGATCATGGCACATATTAGTGGTCGGGATGTATTAGACAGCAAAGCCTGCAATAAGTAATTAATCAGTGCAATAATTAATTTATCAGTGATAAATTAAATTGAGCTCGATCATTTCTATCCTGATGATTAGTATTTTTGAAGGGCAATTTATCATTATCCGTTTTACTTCGTGGTTTCGGTTGTGTGAGATTCGTTTATTGCTTTTCGTTTTGTTTTATTTTGGATATTTCAAATATATTCCATTTGCAGAGTGGAGTTTGAGAAGGGCGAGTTTTCATTTATCCGAAAGAGATGACGTGAAAATTAAAATCTAATTCAGCGTTATCGTGTATCGCAATGATTTCTGGGACAATTTATCGTTCAGCAACATTTGCTATTGTGACGGGCCTATTCAGAGATGATGCTACAAGGAGAAATAAATAGTAAAAGCATTAGAGGGAGTTTGACATGGTACATATTATGTTGGCTAATGTGGTTGGCTTTGTGTCGATGGTTCTGGCAGAAAGGTGTCAGAACACAGTGTGTTGCAGTTTGATTCTGTGGGGTTTCTTACAAGGTCCTTACTCTTATATGGACCTTTTCTCAAGTAGAAAATCGTCCTTTCTATTTCCATCTTCTTCCTTACTCTCCTCTTCCCTTGTTCCATCTCCTATTTCTCATGTGTCAAACTGGAGGCCCGGGGGCCAAATTCGGCTGCCAAACTCGACTGCCATAGCTTTTTACATGGCACTAAAGCATCTTGTGAAAAAAACGGTAGTGTGGTTGATATACCAGTAGATTTCTCTTCCTAGTCCAGAATAATTACATAATATTGTTCAGTTAGCTAAAAGTGAAAAGGTCTTTTTACTAACTTGCAAGATATCCAGTATTTATTCACTGAATCAGTGTCAACACTCTGAGTCAGACTCAAAACAGTGGGAAATGTCAAACTGGTGTATGATTGCCTAGAAGTTTAAATCTGAACTAACAAGAGGCTGAAAAGAGCCATACAAAATGGCAGCTAGAACTAATAAAACAGAAGCCGTAGCTTATTGGCTGTGAGTGAAAATCCTCTCCATTGTCATTCAGGATGGAGAATCTAGTCAAAGTTTCCTCTCCAACTCCCATCAATGCCATTATTAACTCTATAACAACAGCAATACAAAACTTTGTAGGATCTTCCGTGGCAGGGGTGAAATTCAAATAGGCCCAAAGAAGTGATGCTGATTGGCCAAATGTTTATTTTTTTCAACCAAACATGATGGGCTAAAGTCTGTTTGGGAAACTCCCTGTTAAATGAGTCAGTGGGGGAAATAACTCAGGCTACATTTAGACATGCACTATATAGAAAAATGGTTTTAATAGTTAATGTTTTTTTTATAATGTTTATGGATCATTTTTTATATATATGTTCCCCCCTCTCCACATATGGCAGGATGATGCCCCAGCGCCCCTTATGGGCCAACCACCACTGCTCTGGAGGACCACATACATAGAACCTTCAACATAACACTTGTGTGCTTCAATATTGTTTTATCAATTGAACTGAAGCAGCAGTTTTTATCTCTGTGTTGCCAAATTCTACCATTGGGAAAAGATGTTCAATATTATTTAATAATACTTGTTGAATGCACCACAGAGACAACTTTTTATTACCATTTAAACAGTTTGGTAATGGTTTTATTAATACGCCCTGGCACAATAACCGACCCTTTGAGAACATTCATGATCTTAATACTTTGACTTTGACTCCCCTGCTACATTTACTCCACACTAATGCTTTAGATTTTTGAGTTTTCCTCTTAAGGACAAGTTCTATATTATATTGCTACTGTAGAAAAACCAAGAAATAAATGTTACCGAATCTTTTTCTTATGTGATCATATCAATGACATGGATAGTAGAAACATCAGGTAAATGAATCATTAAATGTTACAAGGCCTTAAAAACGTTTTGGACAAAACCAAACGTTTTGTCCATCCAAGGATGGATGTCCATATTGATGGTGTGTGTAGCGATGTACCTCATACCCAACTTTACACTCAACCCAAACTCTGCTTGGTTCTGCTTCTGGTTCAAAGGGCCTCATTGCTTTAAAATTCCTCAAACTCATATTGCTGAGGAGTTGAAGGAAGCTGAACAACTGATGGTCCCTGTTGTTGTGTGTTCCAGCTGCTGAAGCACCACGTTTTCCTTCCTCTATTCTCAGTGTATTTCCCCTAAAGTTTATTGACGTCTTGAGCTCTTTTTAAACAGAAATCGAATTCTTCGTTCGTTCTCAACATCTCGGCCAATAAATAAGATTCTGATTCTGATACGGCAAAAAACTCTGATACGAATAAAGATATTTGCTTATGACATAAAGTCTCAGCATGAACGGAAAACCAAGATTGGCTTAGTAGATGACCAGAGACTGTTGGAAGGTCACAGACAGTCAGGTCAGGAGTGATGACCTGTCCATTGTATGTAAATGAGAATCCCAATGTTGCATCTACTAAATACTGACTTAAAGTAGGTGAATATTTATGCATCAATTCATTTTGTGTTAAATATTTTATTTAGTTGTCTTTATTTTTGCAGAAATCCATTTTGACTATAAAGGTTATTTAAAAAAATCTGAGTTGATTTGTGTCGTATAATTGGAGTTTGTCAAACTTAATTTGTTTACATTTGTTTGACATGACAACTTAATGAACATTATATATTCACTTGAATAAACTTGATTGTATTACTTGTAACAAACAAACTCACGTTTTAAAAAGTGGATGACCTGTTTTCTGTTGTCAGTGTCATCTCTGAGTCAGTTTTAAAGTCAGATGCTGTTTTTTGACTCTTATGTTTTGCTACAGTTGTGTGAAAATTGCTCAGTGTTGCTGGTACATGTGCTTTATTTGGTTACATTCATGTCGCAGTAACTGGGATTCCATGTTCTTGGGGTTTTTATGAAAGTTTAATTTCTGCTCAGGCACAGAGCGGGCAGTCCTTCCTGGGAGGAGGAGATTTCTCTGCTGATTGTGACCTAGTTGGATCCAGAGGATGGATGTTTGGTTGGGTTTGCTTTTTCTCAGTTCTGCTGCTCTGAAGGCAGCTGGTAAGTTTCAATTTTCATACCTCTGAGTTATTAGACAGATTAATGTTTCTGCTGACAAACACACACATGAGCAGCAATGACTAATACACCCCTGAAGCCATACTGCACTGTTTGGAGGTATTTATTGCAATGATCATCGCAGTGACAATTAAATCATATAATGTGAAGAGTTTTGTCATTCTCCATGTTCCAAAAAATATGAATGTTTTATGGTTACTACACAGTCCTGAAAGTTGTAGATTTAGAAACAGAAGTGATCCAAATTAATTATTGTGACTCAAAGGCATTAAAATAGCCTTATGCCACAGCATGAAACTTTAAAAATAACTTTTACCTCATGAATTACAACTTTTACTGTAAGTCATGAGATAAAAGTAAAGGACTCTACAGTCATATTGATACTGATAAAACAAACAATTTGTGAGATGCATTTGTTGCATGCAAAGTTATGAAGGTCATTTTTAGCAGAAGAAACAAGATGCATGTTTTACGTTTGAATGATTTCTCCTATCCTAACATTCCCTCATCCATATCATTTTTAGGTCCTCTACTAGTCATTAACAACAGCACCACTGGTGATTTACTCCTAATAGTTATAATAATACATCTACAGCTAAATTTGAACAATTGTAATTCTCATTTTATATAACAAAACGAGGCAATGTTTGAGTAACTCACCGCAAAGATTAAGGCAAATGAGAAGTTTCCTCTGGAAAACACCTCATTCATGCAAACTACCTTTTTTTTTTTTTTTACATGTTATTAATATTGAACAACAAAGCAAAATGTGGAGATGTTTCTGATCCACCTTGTCCTCCTTGAAATCTGGTTTCCAGTAGGAAACGTGTGTGTGTCGGGTCACGACAGAGGACCAGTGTTTGAAGAGCAGCCAAGCAGCTTAATTTACCCAGAGGGCTTGACTGAAGGCAAAATAACTCTGAGCTGCCAGGCGAGAGCCAGTCCACCTGCAACCTACTCGTAAGTAACACACACACACACACCCACATGCACACACACACGCATGCACATGCACTCCCACACACAAATTTGTGTTTCTACTCATATTAAGACTGTGTTGACTTCCATTTATTTTTGGTTTCATTTTAATTGCGTTTATGCCTGACCAACACATCGGACGTATTTTCTTACCCTAACCATACTTACTAACTCAACTATACTTACACACCAATTTACATCTTGGAGAAGAAATGGACTAGTGGTCCATATAAAGTAAAATCAGTTTTTTCTGTACTGTTTGATTTTATTCCGTTGACTCTGACCCTGCAGGTGGAAACTGAACGGCACAGTCCTGGAGCTGGGGTTGAGCCGGTACACGCCGGTGGCTGGCAGCCTGGTGATCAGCAGCCCTGACAGTTCCCAAGATACCGGATCGTACCAGTGTCTGGCTAAGAACCCGTGTGGGACGATCATCAGCCGAGCAGCCAATCTCAAGTTTGGCTGTGAGTCGGACCTTTCTGGATAAGTTGCTCTTTGTTTAATTTAGCACTAAATCTTGATGATTTTAAAGCATTATTCCTCCTTTAAGCCCTCCTTGTATCAGGAGTCTTTGGTGTTTGATATTTCCACCTTCATCTCTGCGTTTTCATCTTTCTTCAGACCTTCATGACTTCCCTCCTGACAGCAGGACTTCACAGACCGTGTATGAGGGCGCCGGCACTTTCCTGGCCTGTCAGGCGCCGCCACATTATCCAGGTAGCACCTCTGCTGCAGTGCTTCAGCATAATGCTGCTAACACTCAGCAAGTAATGCTAATGTGACCTTATGTATTTAACACTGTGATAAAGTGTCTGTTGGAATATAAAATAAACTGGACATTATCCCTGTTTTTTGTAAAATGTAATATTTTTTTTACTTTCTTAGCGGAAATGCAAACCTGTGAGCCCCGTTTGATATCACCATGGCAACCTTGATACTTGAATGTCTTGTTTTTACCTATTTATGTGTGACATAAATCACCATCTGCAAAGTACCCTTTGACCCTAGCAAGTCATCAGAAAGCAACTGTACTAGTACAAAGTCAAGTTTTTAAGTTCTAACATAAAAATACATTTTGAAATTCTTTTTATTGGAACCATAAAAGAATATATTAGATGGTATGTGTCTGAAAAATGAGCTGTAGGTTAAAGCTGTTAAGGAAAAACAATACAATTCTTTGGAAGAGCTGAAATGCCCTTAACATGCCACTCTCTGTAACTATCACCCCACATGAGTGATCAGTGTAATTCCTGAGTGCGACATTTTTCACCGTATATCTCCTCTTTGTCTTCTGCAGCTCTGTCCTATCGCTGGTATTTCAACGAGTTTCCCAACTTCATCAGAAAGGACGACGTACGCTGGTTTGTGTCGCAGGTCACTGGGAACCTGTACTTGGCCAAAGCAGAGTTAAATGACACTGGGAACTACTTCTGCTTTACTACCATCAATCTGGACATCAGCACCAAAAGCACCTTTAGCAAGGGCAGCCTGCTCACTGTAATGCCAGATGGTAAGGTCACCAGATGTCTTTCTGCTACTGTGGTGGAATAATTATGTTTTTTTCCCAGTTTTAGAATTCAAGCATGCATTTTTATCAGAATGTATGGATCAGGTGTGTGTGTGTGTGTATGGGTGCGTGTGTGTGTGTGTGTGTGTGTGTGTGTGTGTGTGTGTGTGTGTGTGTGTGTGTGTGTGTGTGTGTGTGTGTGCGCGTGTGTGTCTGTGCAACACAACCAGCTACTTTGTCCTATGAAGCTGATCACCTGACATAAAAAGATATATTTTCAACATATCGTGTTGTAATTTTACAGCTGTTGAAATTTTACAAAAGTTGCATTAAGAATCCAGGGTAACTTACTACATCAGACTGGATTGGTTGGAAATTCCACTCACAAATTATAAGAAATGTTTCAGTATAAATATGCACCACAATGGTCTGAACGATTTTTGAATGACATAGAACTTTTACTTTGAGTCCAGTTTGATGATGAAGTTTTGATATTTGCCACTTTTCCACTATCAACAAACTGGCGTCCAAAGTGGGGCCTGAACATTTGGTTCTGAGAAATCAGATAGCAGAACATCAGTCAGCATAAAGAGCATTTATGATTCTTTAAATCTTACAGAGCTTTATTGTGACTGATGCTTCATGTCTGCTCATATTTAAAGTCATTTTAAAGAAGTTCATTATTTTGAGAATATTTCTGTCAAAAACCCAAGTAATTCTGCTCCATTAAATTATCTGTTGTTTTCTTTGCCAGCCAATCCCAGGAGGTCAGCACCAAGCATTAGACTGCGCTTCCCAGCGGAGACTTACGCTCTCGCTGGACACACTGCCCAGTTGGAATGCTTTGCGAACGGAAAGTAAGCTTGCAACAAGAAATTAGAGCATATTCTAGAAAAAAAACTCAACTCACCTCTGACTTTATTTTTAGATCAAAACAGAACTTGATCAAGGGTTGAAAAAAGCAAAGAGTCTGTAAATACACAACTTATTCAAAACATGGCACAACATGATTCTCTTTTTTTGGGAAGCCTAATTTTCACACTGTACATGGAACAAGAACTTTTATATTTAATGTGTATATTGTAAAACACAAATATATTTATTCTCAAGATTCCTGTAACATTATGTATCAACACTATACTGGGTTATATACCATATACCAAAATAATAAGACAGGAACTTTTTTGGTAATTACACTAATATATTTCAATTAAGAAAGAAGGGAAAGAAAGAAATAAGATGATAATATAAAAATACTTTATAAATGTCTAAATTCTTAAAGAGATTGAAAGTCAGCACTCAGGTTTTCTTTAACACGTTAAACATTTAACTTAAACTGGAGCTTGTTTTTATTTAAGCTTGCTTAAGTTATTGCACTAGTGGTGAAAAAAATCAGGCAGCAGCATCTTATCAAAATGTGGTAAAATGGATTTTAGCTAATTTTTATATAGAAAGACCTATTTGTAGCACATAGGACCTCTGTTTATATAAATATGTATTTTATGTATTAATACAAAAAAATTATTTAGAAAAAAATTCATATATAGAGAATTACTTAGTTCACAAGGAGTAATTCTCCTCTTGTGAAAGTAAATCTGTATAGTAGGATCTGTTGTATCAGAGACCTGCTTACTCAGCATTTTCAGGACCAGACCTAAGTAAGGCCGTCGCTCCTCCACTCTGGAAAAATCTGAGTTTTGTAGAAACTGTTGGTTCCTTTAAATCGGGACTAAAAACATTTTGATCACAGATTGACACAGATTTCCCTTTTTTGAAGCACGAGGGTAAAGACTCAATTTGGATTTAAAGTTTTCTTTATTACTGGTGTTTTGACATGGTATATGATGTTTCTAAGTGTCATTGCACTCTTAAGGAAATTGCCACATATCAGTGCTGCTTTCTTGTTGTCTTTCCTTCGATGTCCTGTAAAGCTCTTTGTCTGGGTTTTAGCATGAATGTTGCTCTATAAATAAACTGGCCTTGTCTTAATTATGGCTTTTGCAGCAATCTAGCAGCCGTTTAGGCATAATGTTGCCCCCTGCAGTTCAACCGTAGAACTGACACACAATCATTCAACTCAAATTAAAAACCCACCATTTTGGCTTGTGAGTTTAGTAGCTTCACAACTTCATAAAGTTCCTGGATAAGCTTCAGACATTCATTAAATGTCATTCATGACTCACTAATTTCTTGTTCTTCTGAGTGTAAGAATGTCTAAATTGTATTTTTCAGTCCAGTCCCGAAGCTTCGGTGGAGGAAGGTTGACGGTTTAATGCCGTCCAAAGTGGGCTCCTCCTCACAGAGTCACACCCTCACCCTACCTGAACTCTCTTTTGACGACGAAGGAATTTATGAGTGCGAAGCCTACAACTCAGAAGGACGTGACACATACCAGGGACGCATCATTGTGCAAGGTACCAAGCAGAGAGGATTGTAGTGAAATACGCCATTCATCTGGGTTGTCCTGTCTTTGTTTGACCAGCCTCTCTCTCTCTCTCTGGCTCCATCCCTGCAGCTCAGCCGGAGTGGTTGCAGGTGATGAGCGACTCGGAGGTGGAGATCAGCTCAGAACTTCACTGGAGCTGCTTAGCTGCTGGAAAACCTCGACCGGCTGTCCGCTGGATACGCAATGGATTGTTTCTCACCACACAGGTAACACACACAGAAGCTCTGTTGATCATCTCTGCCCCTTTAGATATCCTGTTTTAGATATTTTGTTTCTGAGCTCATAAAGTAATGATTTTATGTCAAACTTCCATGGTGAAATTCTAGTTTTAAATCATTTACAGCTACATTAGGATTGGTTGATCAGGGCTACAGATGCTCTGTAACTAAATGAGTTCTTGCTTGGTCGCTTTGCTGTTCTGTTGAAGACAGTACTCACAGTTACTTTACTCTTTCTCTCATGTCATTTGTTAAAAGGATCGGGTGACGGTGAACGGAGCGCATCTGAAAATCAGCAACCTGGCCCTGGAGGATTCAGGGATGTACCAATGTGTGGCTGAGAACAAACACGGCACTATTTATTCATCTGCCGAGCTGAGGGTCCAAGGTAAGAGAGGCAGTGCAGTCAGAGACATTTTTAACTGCACACTCGGACAAGCCGATAAGGTGAAGTGAGGAATTTCTGAAGGTTTTTATGCCAGTCAGAAACACCCAATCAGAGCCAGGAGGAGGGTCTTAGAGCTGTCAGTCTTGTACTTGTTGCTTAATGTGCTGATGGCAGAGAAACAAACTTACCATTCCAGGAAAACTATTTCATGTCATGACACTGCATTCTGACTTCCTGCATGCCGTGTCCCTGTTCCAGTCCAGGCTCCAGATTTCAGGCTGAACCCGGTGAGGAAGCTGATCCCGGCAGCCAGAGGCGGCCAGGTGGTGATCGAGTGTCGTCCTCGCGCTGCACCAAAGCCCATCCTGTTCTGGAGCCGTGGGACGGAGCTTCTGACCAACAGCAGCAGGTACCAGACTGTAGCAGAAACAGGGAAACATGCATTGTTGCTCCGAGGCACAAGAAAGACAAACATTTCCGAGATTTGATTTTTTTTTTTCTTTGACATTCCATAAAAACCTCTCACAAAGTACAAACCCTATCCCTACCGAACCCAAACCCTAACCCTACTGTACCTTAACCCCTAACCCTAACCCTGTAATGTTGAAGGCGGACTTTGGTGACTTCAATGGAGTATTATATATAAAGAGTCATTGTATTCACACTACCACACTCTGCTAATCATCAGAAAAGATATACATATTGTCAGATATTAAAGTTTAAAGTTTTTAAAAATAAATAAAGAAAAGAAACATCTATTTTTTTTTTTAATTTACCAATAAACAGGTGATATGAAAATAAGGCATAAAACTGTGTTTGTATCTGTTATCAGAGCTCTGGTTAGCCGGGTGCGTGTTTCTGTGTTGTTTCACGCCTCCCTCCCGTCTGTCTCCTCCCAGGATCACAGTAACTCCAGATGGCACACTATGGATCTACAACATCAGCCGGGCAGATGAAGGAAAATACACCTGCTTTGCTGAGAACTACTTGGGCAAAGCCAACAGCACCGGACACCTGTCTGTTAGAGGTAAACTGTGGCTTCACATCTCAGTGAAACCTCACACTGCATCCTCTGCACTCTGGCTGCGTCCCTGTTGCCACTTGAAGTTCATCCAGTTTGTTTGCCACAGATCTAATGTTGTCTGTTATCATTGATGGACTGGAAGAGATGGTTTGAACTCTGCTGCTATATCCAGGGCTGTAGTTCAGGTAGCATGCAAGCTCTTCAGGCGCTAATCAGACGCTTCCTGATGTGTAAGAAAAACACTTTGTTGTCATAGTTAACAGATCATGACAACTCATTTGTGATCTGTGACCAAATGTTGACCAAACATTTCAACATTAGCTTCATCTGACCACAAACCTCACCTCAAAAAACGCTGTTGCTTTTTTTTCCTAAGTGCATTTATTCAATCTCTAATCTGGCTTCTTTTTCTGTTTCATTTTGAGTAATGGCCTCCTCCTTTCTGAGTGACTTTACAGTTAACACAGGACTTATTCAATATAAATATTAACAACTACTGACAATTGGTATACTGTGTTGATGACTGTATGAAAATCAAGACCTGGTCCTAGTTTGCACGGAATATATTTGCAAAAAAATTGGGAACTTTAGGAAACATCTGTGTAAGGCTCCGTTATTTATATATACCTTGATTATTTGATTATTTTTCAGATTAAAATTTCAACCAGGTTTGGCTTAACAGTTGTTTCTATGCTGCTCTTCTTTCTATATTGCCGTCTGTCCCAGCTTTCGCTCTCAGGAACGAGAAGATAACTAACGATCCCTAAAGAGAGAATCTCTACCATGTGCGCTTTACTAGCCCAGTTAAATATTATCTCTTAATATTTACATACATGTATTTAACTTGCAGATGCCACCAAAATCACACTGGCTCCCTCCAATGCTGACATCAACCAGGGGGAGAATGTGACACTGCAGTGCCACGCCTCCCATGACCCCACCATGGACCTGACCTTCACCTGGGCCCTCAATGGGGTCCTGCTGGACCTGGAGAACTGGGCTGGGCCGTACCAGCGGGTGGAGGCGGTGAGCGCCATGACCCAGAGCCTCATACCTCATCTCTGTGGCACAACCTGAAGTCCTGGTTGTAGGACATTTCAGTCTGCTGTGGGACGTCATTCTTTTATGATCCAGATTTAGGCCTGTCATGATAACAGACTCTATTGGACGATAATTGTCCCAAAAATTATTGTAATTCATAACAATATTGTCAATTTGACCTCATTTTCAACCTATCCCGATACATTTTACTAGATTATAAATTTCCCTAGAAATTATTGTGATAAACAATCATGTTATTGTTTTCAGGCAATTTTCAATAAATATATTTGTAATGACATAATAATTCAAGTTTGTCCCCATAAACACATAATAACCATTAATTTTGTTACAAACACTTCACACTGGAACTGGAAGACATTTTATTAAATATCCAAATTAAAGCAACCAAACACAATAAAAAAAGGAAAGGAAAGCCACACAACTGAAACCTTAAAAAACGGATTATAAAGTTTCTGTAAACCAAATTCCCCTTCGAAAAATATGAGTCATCAGAATGAAAAATATTGAATTAACATTTTAATTATGTAATTGGTTAATTGGTTGACAGTCTTAGCTATGAAGTTGAAGGTGATGAGGTAGAGAAATTGCGAAGAAATCGTTTTCTATTCTAGACTCTGCTGCTGATTCTGTTATACCACACCTGGAATTCACAGCAGTCAGCGGTTTCAGCACTCATCTATTTTCAGCTCGTCTATGAATAAGAATAAAATTACGCTATACATTACCAGAGGATTCCAGGAGATGCTACATCTGATGAGTTTCTTATTTCATTCATTTGTACTGAAATATTTTAATGTTCTCTAACAAGCAGATCCTCTAAGTTCACCATTTTCCGCTACAGATGTGCGCAAAACTTTTCTGATATATTCCGCTAATGTTGAATCGCCCAACGAGGTGTTGTATTTTTTCCTCCCTAAATTGCCGTGTTTCCATAACACAATTTATTCTTGTAATTCCAATTTACGCAATTATACGGTTAATGGAAACGCGGCTAGTGACGTCTGACTTCACAGATAGTTTTCAGTCGGCAGAGCAGAACCTAACTCCCGTCTGTCCCTCTGTCCTTTCAGAAGGAAAACATCGGAGATCTGCTTATTGTAAACGCTCAGCTGAGTCAGGCCGGAATATTTACCTGCACAGCTCAGACTGTGGTGGACAGCGCTGCTGCTTCTGCTAAACTGGTTGTGCGAGGTGAGTAACGTCAAAGCTTCAGACACCGGATTCATATTTAGATGGGAAATGTGAGTAGAGAGAATATTCAGGATGTAATGTATATATATATAATTCATTTTATTTATTTTTTTTATATTAGTGGGACTTTGAATGATTTAATAAAAAAATAAAATAAAATAAAATTATACATATGGATAATGGCATAATAATGCAGGTTCACCCTTTTAACGATCAATACACGTTCATGTTGTAAAAACACTTCTCACTGGAACTGGAGGACATTTTAAATATCCAAAATAAAACAAATAAAATCCCACACGCATCCAAGTCCACAAATAAAATGTATCATTTGTCTGTAAACAAAACTGCTGCTAGAAAAATATTGATGATCAGAATGGAAATGATTAAGCTCATTCTAATGGATCATGAAGTTGATTGTGATGGGCTTATCGGTTCATTGTTGATGTTTTCATGTTTGCAGTTTAAACACTAAACTCACCGCCATGTGGCTCGTCACATCTACTGGTGTTAAGTCATTCATAAATAATTCACTTCCATTTATGTGATGCAAGTTATTATTTTTTGCATCTGCTGCTGAATTTCTGCAGTTGCAGAGAAAAATTGCTAACCATGTTGATTTGATTTGAGGTGTGGAGTCAAAGCCCAACTTCTGACTGATTTATGTGAATACTGTGAACACAATGTGCTGCTTTGGTGCCCAGGACCCCCAGGACCACCCGGTGGTCTGCTGGTGAAGAACGTGGCCGAGACGTCGGTGGAACTCAAGTGGAGCCGTGGCTATGACAACCACAGTCCCATCGGCAAATATGTCATAATGGGTCGATCGTCTCTCTCGTCAGAGTGGAGGAAGATGATGACAGGTGTGTGATGTTGTGGCGTTTGGTCCAAGGGGCAAAATGTCACCATGTGCAAAATCACTTTTTGAGCCAGGAATGAGGGAGACTCATTTTGTTGAGTGATTTATCGTCTCACATTCAGAATCTCTCCACTCCATTAATAACAGTTACAATGTAGCGCAAGGGACTTTAGTTCTGTAATCTATAGTATATATGAACAAAATGTAAGGTTTTAACTTCCAAACTCTAGCTGACAATTACCATTGAACATCTACAGTGTGAAAAGAGAGATCATCAAGTGCCGAACATTCAGTAAAATGCCGTTACTGTGTGCAAATTATTACTTCGCACGATAGAGTGGAAGTGACAGGGTAACAAGTAATAAGCCACATCATTTAATTTAAACAACACTTAACACATTGACATTTTAGACAAATGTGGTGGCACATAGGTAGAAAACGAATCCATTTGGACAACAATAAAAGCAGTCAGTCCTACCAAATGGAAATTAAAAACCTAAACACACAAATTAAGCAAACCGTTGTGGTTCAACAGAGTTTTACAAGATGTTAAGTGTTTTTCCCTAAGTGTTTTTCTTTTTTTGTAAAATGCAAACAATATGTGCAAAACTAAGAATCTTGTTTAGTGTTTTTAAAAGGATGTGTTCCTGTTAAAAAGGCTCAAGAAAATATGTCACATAAAAAAGTTTTCTTTTTTTAAAACTTGCAAACAGTAAAAACGTGAGCGGACTTCCTAATGATCTGAACCTTTGTTCATTTTCATTTCCACCGTTTGTCCTGGACAATTTCAATGAATAACAACTGACTGTCTGTGTTCTGATTTTTAGCCTTCATGCCATCAGCACATGGCAATAAAATGTATTTTATTGCAATATTGGTATTATCACGAATAATATGATACGGCCCAACCATATGTGTGCTATTCAGGCGGGGTGAGAAGTAAAAGCAGCAATGTTGTTTGTGGTTATTTAATGAGAGTCCAAATGTAATCGTAATGTTCAACAAAATCTTGACACATTTCTCTCTGTGTTCCTCCTCGTCATTCGAAATACAGAATCAGTCCATAGAAATAAACCCAGGTGCCTTTAATGTTCTCACCAGAACCAGCGAACATCGAGGGGAACGCCGAGTCGGCGCGGGTCACCGGGTTGATTCCCTGGATGGATTATGAATTCCTGGTCATCGCCAGCAACATTCTGGGCAGCGGGGAGCCCAGCATGCCGTCCCACGTCATCCGCACAAAGCAAGCAGGTAACGCCCCAAAAAGAGACCCTCAGTCTCACACTGTCACCCTGGCAACCGTTTCAATGTAGTTATTTTTGCTGTAAATGAAATTCTCTACAGTAGAACTGCCTAACCTAACCATTGGAAAATGATTGAGCTTAATAAATAATTATGACACAAAATGAATGTATGAGTATGTATGTTTGAGGAAAGACTCAAGAGTTGTGTTTGTGTTTTAGGGTTTTAAAACCATTGAAAGTCGACTTATTAGAGATACAGAGGCTGGAGTTTCTCACCCAGAGATTGTGAGGAAATAAATTACAACAATTTATTGAAGTATTTTTCTACACTTCATTAAGTCAAGTTAAGAACTGTGCAGTTCTTAACTTCTGCAAATGTTAGGAAATATTTTGTTTCCAAGGCTACTTCTCCCTTAAATGCTTTAACTGTTTAACAGACAGATTGTACTTTTTAAGCTTCTCCACCAAGAGGTTTCACACCTCGTGTTCTGTGTTTTCATGTTTGGATCACAGCTCCTACGGTGGCCCCAAGTGGACTCGGTGGAGGGGGAGGAAACCGCAATGAACTGATTGTTACCTGGACTGTGAGTAGCTGGTCTTCAGCTTTTGTGCTGTTCATGATTACACACTGTCTTATTATTCATGTGGCATTCACACCTTCACAGTAGCGTGCTGCTCTGCAACAAAACCAGGTTTTATAACGATACGTTATTTTTTCTTCCATTAAGGATTTATTGATGATATTTGGTGAACGGGGCAGACCTTACTGGGTACATTGTTCTCAAACCGTGGTCCACTGGCTCCCCCTCGTGGTCCGCAACTTAGCTTACCAAAGGATTGTGTTTATAAATAATAACGGATAAATGGCTTAAAACGGGCTGCACAGTGGAACAGTTGGTAGAGCTGTTGCCTTGCAGCAAGAAGGTTCTGGGTTCAATTCCCAGCCCTGGTCTTTCTGCATGGAGTTTGCATGTTCTCCCTGTGCATGGTGGGTTTTCTACCAGGAAACTGGTACTCCAGTTTCCTCCCACAGTCCAAAAACATGACTGTCAGGTTAATTGGTCTGTCTAAATTGTCCTTAGGTGTGTGTGTGTGTGTGCATGGTTGTTTGTCCTGTGTGTCTCTGTGTTGCCCTGTGACAGACTGGTGACCTGTCAAGGGTGACCCCGCCTCTGGCCCGGAACGTTAGCTGGAGAGGCACCAGCACCTCCGGACCCCACTAAAGGACAAGGGTGTTAGAAAATGGATGGATGGCTTAAAACCAGGTCACTCAAAAGAAAGACTGATGTTACTGCTGGAGAGAAAACAAAGCCAGAAATGCTGTATGATCAGAGGAAGCCAAGTCAGGCTTGCTGAGAGTATTGGTGTGACGTTCATGAGCGATTCGATTCTTTTGAACGAGTCTCAGTTGGTCAGAACTGTTCTATGTTTTTACGACTTTGCTTATAATGCTCTGTTCTCACATCAACAGTTGGTTATTTTTTATTTAATTAAAAAGTATTTAATCTACAAAATAAATACAATAGAAAAATACAATTGACTGAAAATGATGGATAATTTTTATATTTATTGGTGCAGATGAGGATATTTGTTTCTACTAAAGTATCTCAATTTACTTTTTCTTTTATTTTGTTTCTAAATTACAGATAGCCCCAAAATGTTATCAATGCTTACAAACATTGGTAGTATAGAACAATTTCTTCTTTTCTGATTTCCATGTGTTTCACACAATTGGAAAGTTTTGAATCCACACTTTCCGAATCTGTAAACGACCCTGAGTAGATGTGTTCATGACTTTGTTGTGTCCAGCCCCATTTACAAAGTTCCTGTCTCATCACGATGAATAAAGAAAGCTACAATAAGTGAGTTGAGAGACTAATATTTCAATTTAAGGTTGTATATGTTAAGGTGTTGTGTTTTTGTGGGGCGGTTTTGAGTCGGGTCGTCCATGAGGGTTTATGAAATGGGTCAAATGGTCCTCAGGCTGAACAGGTTTGAGAAACACGGCTCTAGGTTACTGATCAGGTGTCATGGGAACCCATCCAACCGTGGTTGGCACGACGATTCACCGGATGGGATGGACAGGCTAGAAACGCTAACAACAACAACTCCAGCGCTAACACTTTGCCCGTCTTGTTCTTGCTTTGTCCTGACTCGTCCAGCCCATGGCCAGGGAATACCAGAACGGGGACGGCTTTGGCTACATCCTGGCCTTCAGGAAGAAAGACACGCCGCTGTGGTCGGAGGTGCAAATCCCGCATGTGGAGTCCTCTCGCTACGTCTACTACAATGAGAGCCTGACGCCTTACACTCCTTTTGAAGTAAAGATCAAAGCGTACAACCGCAGAGGTGAAGGTCCGTTCAGCCAGCTGTCTGACGTCTACTCCGCAGAGGAAGGCGAGTCTTTCACTTCGCTCCGGTTCAGCTCAGCTTTGAACTCTCACCGATCATGTTCTTATGAATTCTTGCAATGTTTGATCATTTGAGATTATCAGTAGATCTAATTTAAAGTGGGATTAAATGCATTCAAAGTTGGGCTTTTAATATATGCAGTGAGATCATTTTGGGGGGAAAACAACATTCACACCGGTATCGTCAAAGGACCACAAATGGCTCCAGGGCCACAATTAGCTGCTCACAGAAACTCCCCACTGTAAGATGAACAGGATCATCCGCTGCTCCCTTTACACATTGAAATGCTTCGACATTGTCTCCAATGTTCTCTTCCACCACTAGAGAGCAGCCACAGCCTTGGCACAACCGTCACATATTTACATGTTGTGTCAGTTTGTAAATAAAAATAAGACCTTTATTTATCCAGAAGAAATTGCTTTCTTAACTGTGGCAAAAGGAGGGTGACGGAGAAGGAGTTGTAACATTAAGCATCATTTAAATTACACAACTAGACGACATAAACATAAAAGAACCCAATAAACTAATTATCTCCTTGTTATCTGAGGAGATGACTGTCTGGTCTCTGGATTTCCTCCAACAGACTTAAAGGACAACAAGCTTGATACAAAGTTTTAGGAACTGATTATAAAATGAAGTTTGCAGATTGATTTGATCTTAGCCTGCAAACTTTCAATGTTACAAAAACAGAGTATAGTCTAGACCAGGGGTGGACAGTCTTGGTCCTGGAAGGCTGGTGTCCTGTAACTCTTAGATGTCTCCCTGGTAGAACACGCCTGGATCCAACAGCTGCATAACTTCCTCTGTTCATTCAGGTTCTCCAGAGTCCTGTTAACGACCTCATTATTTGACTCAGATGTGTTGAAGTTGAGACCAGGCCTGGAGGCCTGGAGTTGCCCAGCCCTGGTCTAGACAGACTCCCAGATTTAGACATTCAGGAACCAATCAATGGTTCCAATCAACGGTATAAATAGCTGATTGCAAAAGGCATTTTTTTTTGTTTGTATCTGAAGATCTCAAAAGGATTGTACTGAGACTAAGTTGAAGTTGTTGGAGGATACAAGTAGAGAATTGTGCCATCAACATAGAACTGTATTTGTGAAACCACACCAGATTTAGCTGCTTTATTAGTAAATTGGACAGAAGGCCGGGTCAAGTCTTGACCCCTGTGTAACATTAGTTGGTATATTATAATTTAGTTTGCTTTATGAAGTTTGTTGCCCCTCCGTAGAGCCGACTGTGAGACCTTCAGGCATCAATGCCACAGCGCTGTCGGCCTTTGAGATCCAGGTGTCATGGGAACCCATCCAGCCGCTTAGCAACGGCATCCTAAGAGGGTTTGAGGTAAGCAGCTTCACTGACGCTAACATGGCTGCAAATCAAACGCCTTGGTCATTTTTGTAAATATGTTCCTCTGTTTTCATGGGAAAACCAGCTGACAAAGCACAGAAACCTGTACCAAATAGTTGAAGTGGTTTCATGGTCAACAGGTTGTCCAATCAGGGCAGCATCAGAAAACCGAGTGGATTTGGTGACCAAACACATGCATTTGTTTGTATGAACCTTTTCAGTTTGTGGTAATCTGGTGGAATTTCTATGAAAGGAAAATTGTTTGACAGAGCCAGAGATCGGTTTATATTAGTGGATAATAAATCACTATCTGTTCTCTCAGGCAGCTTTTTCATTGCTTCTTATGAGTATTGAATTGCTTTGACCTATCATAAAAGGTGGACTGATTGTTTATTACTCCAGTTTGACGTAATCCAGGCTCACATTATCAGCTTTTTTGGTTTCAGTCCAGTTCAGAGCAAAGGCAATTTTTTATTAGTGACAAGAAAGTTGATGTTAGCAGCTGATTACTGGTTGATAAAATTATGACAATCAGTTTTTATTTTCCTGATTGTCAACCTCAGCTGGTCATTACATGAGCACTGCAAAAGTACAAAACTTCACCCAGGATTTCTGGTCAAGTTTCTAGTGCAAATATCTTAGTACACTTTAAATAAAAGAAAACTAACTTACAAGTAACTTATATATAGATATAAAGCTTGTTTAAAGTAAACTATTTGTTAATATTGATTACGTATTTGTTCCATTGACAGATTATTTCACTTATGGCACTGAAAAAAAAATTCTTATTTGTGAAATTATTTGCCATTGGAACTGAAATGTTTTCATCAATATTATTTACTGAAATGAACTCCTGTATCTTACTGGAAAATGAGTTATAAGTTAGTTTTGTCTTATTTCAGGTGTTTTAAGGTGTTTGCACTGGAAACTAGACCAAAACACTGCGTAAGATTTTGTGTTTTTACATTGTGAAGACCTGAAAAACCAAACCTATGAATGAAGGGGCAGAGGAAACCCAAGTGTCTGCGTTGTGTGTTTGTCCTCAGATCCGATACTGGCGGCAGCACGAGAGAGAGGCGGCCGCGGACCGAGTGAGGACGGCCGGGCTGGAGCCGACGGCCCGGGTGTCCGGCCTCCGACCGAGCACGCGGTACAACGTGGCCGTTCTGGCGTACAACAGCGCCGGAACGGGGCCTCCGTCCCCTCGCACCGCCGTCACCACCAGGAAACCACGTACGGCCGCAGTTCTCCCCTGGCAACGCATCCAACACCACTCAGCCCTGGAGAAATCGCTTAGGCTTTCACAAAGTGACTTTACCAAAGTCCAGCAGACAGTAACTCTGTTTGCTTTAGTACTTCAACTTCCTGGAGTTAGGTTTTTTTTTTCATCTTTTTTATTAGAGTCATACAGACAAATTACAACACACAATTATTATTGCACATATACATCCACCAACACTTAGAGATATAGTGCATAAAAAAAGCAGAAATACAATACAACAGTTTCAGCCCATCTTGGTTGCTTTTTCAACAAAATGAAAAAAAGTTTAATTGAAAATGAAACTAGAGAACAAACCCAACCAAGTCAGCCAAACCCCCCAAAAACCTGTTGATTTGTGTATCTTTCTTTGAGCATTGAAAAGCAAAGCAATTACAATTAGTAACAATACAATTGTATAAAAGTGTAAAACTAATTGTGACCTTAGCTGTGTATATAACTTTATGTGTATGATATATATGTGTATGATATATATCATATCTATATGTGTTTGTGTATATATATATATATATATATATATATATATGTGTGTGTGTGTTATAAATGGATGCCAACAAAATGGCATCTGATCCTCTGAATCTGAATCTCTGTGCAAATGCAGCCCAACATGTTCATTTTCTTAACTTTGTCAATCCATATCAGAAAACTGGATTCATTTTGTCATTTTCTAAACCTGCTTCAGTTCATTTTAGTATTTTGTACCTAATATTTTTAACACCTGTCCTTCAATTTCAGCTCCCAATCGTCCTCCGGGCAACGTGTCGACTGAAACCAAAGGCTCTGAAGTAACGCTGAAGTGGACTCATGTGACAGCCATGCACAACGAGTCAGCCGTGTTGGGCTATAAGGTCAGTTCTCTGAACATAGGAAGTCTAAGCGGTCAGCACTGACCTCAGCTGCAGCTCAAAACAACAACAGGACAAAGGAATTTCTTCCATTTTGGTTAGTTTTACTTTTATGCAAATCTTCTGTTTCTGAAATGCTCTCCTGTCCGTGTAACAACAGTACATCTTTATTTCAGGAGACTTTGCAGATGCATTCCGTTCAGGTTCCTGCCTCGCTGTTTCCCTATGAAACCTAATGTTGCTTGGTCTTTTTTTTTAAGCTTTTTTAAGACCTGCTTGCATTGCTATTTTTCAGATTCTGTACAGACATGATGACCAGACTGTAATGAAGTTTCTGGACAAGTCGAAGACGTCTTTGACTTTGCCGCTAACTAAAGATTACGGCTACGCACTGCTGGAGATCCGGACGTGGGGCGAGGGGGGAGACGGGCCGTCGCATGAGGTCATCGTGTCTCAGGACTCTGGTAAGATGTGACAGCCTGAGTCACATCTTTCACTACTGAGAAGTAAAATGAAAGTATTAGAGGAACCAGAAGAAGTTACCATGAACACCTACTCTTCTTTTTCCCCTCTAAACTGTTTTCCCCATCTTTCTTATTTTTTTCTCCTCTTTAAACCATATCTGTGTCTTTAACGCTTGAAATAAACTGAATGCAAATTTGAATGACTTTTTTTTTAGATGAATATACATGTCATTTGTAACACTGTTTGACTTATCTGTGGTATTCAAACAACAACGCTGAGAGTCACACTGCCAGACAGGACATATTAAAAAAAATCAGAAATGGACAGCAATAAATCAAATAACCACATAATAAATTAAAACAAACTCAATAGTTTTAACTTGGATGATTTATCATTTGTCTCTTTTCTCTCTCTGTCAAAAATTTAAATGCTGAAGGTCTTCACTCTGGTGCTTTGGTCTCAATTATCCCATTTTTCAAAGGACAATTTTATTTACAGACTCATCATAATTCATTTTATTTGGTATTTCTGTTGTATTGTTTGTGTTAAATTTTAGTTAGAATTTAAAGTTTATTTATCTTTGAGAATGTGTTCTTGCATTGTTTTGTCATAACCATTATGCTACTTGAAAATGGTCTCAAAACAACAATATTATCACGTATCACAATAACATCTGGGACAATTTATCATCCAGCAGAATTTCTTCTTGTAACAGGCTTATTGGTACCAGTTTTTACCTTCTAACTAATTTTTGTCCATTATACTTTTGGCAAGTCAAAATACAAAAAGAAAAACAACTTAAGAACAGTTGACTGTATGCACACCCATCTGTGTGACACTGAGTGCTTCAGTTTAAACCAAAAAGCTGAGATTCTTTCCTCCATTCAGCCCCACTGACACAGAAAAACCCTCTGACCTTCACTGAGCTGTGCTGCTCTCTCTCTCCATTTCACAGGAACCGGGATGATGGTGCAGAAGGACGCCTCCTCCGCTCTGACCAGCTCCCTCCTCCACATGGCCACTGCCCCGGTTCTCTTGGCCTTCAGCCTGCTGTGATCCGTCTGTTACTGTTAGTGAAGCGAAGGTGGACTTTAGATTTCATTCCTTATAACAGTTTTAACATCTCAGTGCAGTGGACGGAACCAGAACTTACCACTGCTGGGTTCTTCATGAGCATCAGCTCTTAAGGTGCAAACAGAACTGAGTGAGTGGATGGTTAGCATTGTTAGCTTCTAGATGTGTGATCTGACATTCACTCTAAGAGCTGCTGTATCTACATCATTTAATTTGGCAAAAAAAACCTTTCATCTGCCGCAGTTGTTTTCTGCATGTCAGGTCTCACTGTCTTCCCATTTTCCTGGACTTGCATGGAGCAGCGTAACCCGACGGGATGAAGGCTGCATGTTGTTCCCTCCATCCCCTCGTCTCCACCTGCTGCAACTCCGTCTTTAGAGTGGAGGGTCTTGATTGTTTCTGTAAAACCAGGGCACCTGCTTTAATCTGGTTAAAGTTGAGTTGAAGCTTTTAAAATCCTGTCCATTGTTTTTCTTAGGATATTTATTTATTTTACTTTTTGCCTTAATAACCATGGCATTCTAGGGTTAACATGGTTTCACTCTGCATTCACAGATATTTTGGGGAGGATGATGAGATAGCTGGGGCGGTCAGCTCTAAAACTATCGTGGTCATTCTGAAACCAAGAAAGTCAGAATTTTGTACTCTGATGAAAAAGAAAAGAGTTTTGTATAACAAACCACTGTAGCCGCCAGGTTAGTGCCTCAGCACTGCAGAAGAAAGTGATTTGTTTCTGTTGTGCTCGTATTTCAGATTAGATCACAGTAGCAAGTGTTAAATACCGAACATAGGCTTTTGACTTTAAGTTGAAAAAAAAAAAGTTGACGCCTTCAAAACAACGTAAGTTTCCGCAACGGTAGATTAGAAAAAGAAATGTCCTTTCTGCCATTTGCTCTGACCGCAACAATCAGACGGACCTTTAAGCTGACTCGCCCTGTTGGGGTTTGTCTCTGTTGTAACCGCAGCAGACGGCAGAGCACGTCCGCTCCTGTTATCATTGATGGAATATGTGCCTGCAGTGTAAAAAGCATTCATGTTTGATGTGTTTATTGCTGATCATTTTCTGCAGATAAGGCTAATCAGGGAGAGATGAAAGAGTTGTTAGTACTACTGAGCTGTGGTCAGGCCACCGGCGCTGACGCAACATGTCTGACCCTCTGCTGTTCCCAGAACCCACTGAGCCTCCAGAACACTCACCACCTTCTGTTGTTCCTAAAGGTTCTTGCTGTTATTTTTTTATTTTTTATTTTTTTACTTATTTATTTCAATGTGTTGATTTGTATTTATAAATTTCCTGTTTTGCCAAGAACTCATTATTTTATTTGCACTTTTTTTTTGTCAAAGTGTTTGCACTATCTTTTATTAGTTATGCAGGATTTAGTTCAGGGGTGTCCAAAGTGTGGCTGGGGGCCATTTGTGCCCCCTCCACTCCAAATATTTTAAATTGTCTGTTCTTCTCACATAACAGTTCAAAGTCCTTTTTATGTTATGTCTTCAATTACATTCATATTTCATAAAAGTTTGTTTATTGTTGAAAAGGTGAAAGAAGAAGAAACAAAAAATCACATTAAACAGTTTTTTCTTTTCTTATTTCATGAATTTTGTGACTCATCTGAAGTTTAAATTTGCCACGACTTGACTTGAATGGAATTTTCCAGAGTTGCTGTTCTATAACTTCTGAACTGACTGGAAAATGCTGTTATAGCTTATTTATCAACACATCAGTGTATAGTGCAGATGTGAAAATGTCTGGTTTCAATTTAAAGCTGCAATTCTGCTTAAGTTGAGTCATGTATGTTCAATCAAATAATTATGATCCAAGATATTTTGCTGATTTTATCATTTGAATAAACAACAGTTATTACTAGTAGTCCTCTGTGCCAACTGGCCTTTGATCCGAGTCCATAAACAGGCAGGAAGTTGTAGAACAGCCTGTTTGTACCACTAAGTTCTCACCTGAAGCAGTCAGCAAAGCTTGGGTCCGGTTTCTCTTCAAGTGAAGACTGAAGCACTTACAAGAAAATTAGCATGGTGTAAATGTTTCCGTCAAAATCTAGATGAAGTCCTAGTTAGACTTAAACTACACAGGTAGTTTTGTGAGTCTGACCTGTTGTCAGCCTACATTCTTTATATAGACTGCATAATTAATATTTAAATCAAATCCAAAAATGGTAGAAATGTCATCTATTTGTCAGTTTTGAGGGGAAACCTTTAATTTATCATTGAGTTGTGCCTAAATCTACGAATGTCTTCGTATTTAAATGGCTTTGACGACCAGACTTGTTTACTTTGCTGGTGGTTGAATAATAGACTACTTGATTGTACATGCAAATGCTTTATTTGATCATTTCAACATGCTTTTTGTTGCAGTTTTATGATTTTGAGTCAGTTAGTTTGTGACGTATCAGGAAACGTTTTCTGTAGTCAGCTTAGGGTTGCTGTTGATGGTGCAGGCATAATGTTGCTGTTGGTTATCTCCAGCAGTCGGTGTGAAGTTAAAACCTGGGAAACATTTTCTATATTAGCTGGAAAAAAATGGGAAAACTGATTTTTTTTCTTGACATATATAGTTTATATTCCTCTTAGTGAAATACATACATACATACATGACCTGTTTATACACGACTTCTAACGTCTGCTCTGTCTTCCACTCCCAAATGTAAAGCGTCACACAGCATTTGTCAAAACCACTGAATGTAGTTTACTGTGTGTCGTTGTGCTTTATACTCTGTACAGTGTTTTTTTTTTTTTTATGCCTTCAGTGTTCAGTGCAGAGCCATAAGGATGTGTAACCATATATGGTAGCGTTGGCCAAACAGACCTGGCTTATTAGCAGTTCTGGCTTATTTTGCCTTTGGGTCTTTTTTTTTAATTAATCTTATTATTTTTATTGTAACTAAGTGGAAGGCACAAGAAGATTGCTTCATGTAAAGCTGTTTTTAAATAAACACATTGTAATTATATTTGAGCAAAGTGTTTATTTTCTTTTATGTCAACTCATTAAAATCATTGCCTGGCAGTGAAAAAAATGTTTTTTTTTATGATTTTATTCAAATAAAATACAACTAACCCCAACAAAGTTGGTGACTTCAGTTCAGTTCAAAAATATATTAATTCAAAAAGGAAATCAAATGTTTTTTGCTACTTGGTGACTGAACAGGAAGGATTTCTACAAACACACAATTATGTCCATATAAGGCCAAAATATCCAACATAATGAACAGAGAGAATTAAACTAATGTTTTTTCTCTGCTTACCAATAATAAATCATCCATTTCAACAAATCAGTGATTCCCAAATCCATACACAATCCAAGTGGATGATGTGACGTATGAATTCATCACATTAAGTTCAGCTTTGTCTATCTATCCTCTGACTCACAACAAATTCTGTCTGAAAAACAATAAAAACACACACATCAAAATTGTATAGAGAAAGATAGTCAATTCAAATTATTGATATGAACAGATTCAAGCCGTCATACTGAGCATGTATGTGGTGACAGTGGAAAGGAAAACTGTCTTAACAGGAAGTTGACCAGCCATCTGCCACGACACAAAGAGAGAAAGACAAGCACAAGAAAAACTCATTCAGCTGTTTGATGTAGAAAAATAACAAGAGAATTTAAACTTTTTTGTCCATCATATTTCATGGATGTAGCATTAAATCTGCTGATTTAATACCAACAAGTAGAATCTGGATCTGAACAACAGTAAAGCCACAACATTAAAAAATATTAACTGATTTAGTCATTAACCAAGACTTACTGGAATTGAAATAGATATTTTTATCTTATTGTGTGTATTAAATTTGAAAAGTGATTATATTAATCACAAAGCGTCAAATAGATGAAATACATTTTTAAATTTCCCCACTTTTAAACCTTTACTCACTTTTTAAAAGTAAAATGTAAATAGAACTAGAAAAATAGCTGTTCCTAGCGAAACAGCCATGAGAATGTATATTAGCAGAATATCTGCTGCAGAAAAGCAAGAAAAAGTAGAGAGAAGCATAAGAAGTGAAGGAAAGCAGAAGAAATGGAAATAGTTTAAACAGTGGATGAGCACGAGTTTAAAGGGGATCCAGACGACACCCGACTCCTGTCACATCAAGTCAGAGAAGACAGAGCAGCCAGTGATGTTGTGGTT
>CAEGAF010185545.1:0-26436 GCA_903067075.1 Micropoecilia bifurca | reverse complement strand
TGTGTGTGTGTGTGTGTGTGTGTGTGTGTGTGTGTGTGTGTGTGTGTGTGTGTGTGTGTGTGTGTGTGTGTGTGTCAGGCAGTGTTACATCCATGATGAGGACATTGTTTTTCATGACAACAGAGCTCTGTGTACAGTTCAGCTGCTTGTTTACTGACGCCGCCATGCTAATGTACTTATTTGGGTCACGTGCTTCTTTTTTAACTATGACAACATTTTATAGCCAATTCACTACATTTATTCACCCGGAATGATATTATCCTAATAAATTCAGCGACCTCCCAGCTCCTCAGCAACCCTTAAAGCGAATTAATCTTTAGCTGCAGCTACATTTACTCACACTGAAAAAATTAGGAAAGTCTACCCTTTATTTTGGGTGCATTTATTCAGTGTGCAATAAGAACTCATTAAGTAACAACAACATTACCAGTAACACACTTATTAGCACTCCTTAGCAAGCCCTAAACATTAAATGTTGTTCAAGCATTTCATTATTTCATTCTTAACTTCTATTAAGTTCATCAGATTTCCAGGAACCTTTATTTAGTCATCCAGGACGTTTGGCAACAAATATGACCTGTTTAGCCATTATTCGAAATAGGAAAGACAAAAAGCATCACACAGGCAGCTGTTTTTTAATGGTTTTGAATCTAAAAATGTCTGCATGAAAAAATATTATAGGCATTTTTATTTCACCTGTTGAGGATATGAACAAAAATATAAAACAAATTCCACATTTAAGTTGACAAAAAATGTCATTTTAATGATAGACAATATGAAAACATTTAATATTGATAAACGTATCAGCAACACAAAGCTGCAATAACCTGTAATAATAAACACATGGTCAATTAAAACATTTCCTTATTGGTTTGGTCTGCTTATCAGGAAAAAAGGGACAAAGCAATTAAAGCAAAAGCAAACCATTTATAAAATAGGTTCACTTTTGCTTTAATTGCTTTTATTATGCAGACATATTTTGTCTTGATTTTTGAGAAGCAAAACTCTGTGCCTTGTGGTGAACCTGGACACTTTTGCTCTGAGGAAAATCAGATTGTCAGCTTAATTAAAGCTTTCCATATCTACAGTCAGAACAAAAAATGAAAAGTCTCCAAATACCATCAATTCTTCAGAGAACTGCTCTGCAGGCTGTATAAACCAGGTAAAGGAAAACATCTCTTTTTTTGCTTTTGCTATCTTGCAATCACAAATGTAAATATATGTGCTTTTGTTTTGTGGCAGAAGTGTCCGGTAGTGGATCTGTGATGCTGTGGGCCTGTTTCTCAGGTGTGCTCTGCTAGAAAACTAAAAAATAGGGAGTTTTATCAGGCTAATTAAAAACGTATGGATAAATTTGCGCAGAAACGCTTCATAAAAAGATAATGGTGAGAATAAGTGCTTCTTTGTTGGTCAGAGTTATTAGCAGCAGGGGCACAAAAAGTTACAGCACACTTTCCTCCATTACAAAAGTAAAACACTTGTCCTGTTCTGACTCAATGGACACAATTCAAAGTTGGGTATCTCAGCTGCTGCAATAAAATATGAATACATTTAATAGCTTTCATTTGTTTAACCAGTGTTGTTTTAATGATGATCTTTTTTGCTCTGTTTTGCTTCTTGCTTTCCCTTCGCTGCTACAAGACAGCGCAGACATTTCAGCCATTTAAAGAATGCCCCCAGTGTGACATCTGAATTGCTTCTAGAAAGACATGAGAGCAGTTTAAGCCCAAACATCTGTCCAAAGTTTTTTGTCCTCACAAATTTCCCTTTATCTTTTGATAATTCAATCATATTTCCCCTAAGCGGGTAAGCAGTAAAAGCTGGTGTAAAAGAGTTGGGAGATTAAAACAGCTGCTTGTAAATTTGGGTGAATATAAACAGCCGTTTGTGTACTCATCTGCACCCTCATGGGAAATAAACAGTAACTAAATCAGTTGTTAGCTTTTGTGTGTTATCTCTAAAGATGAAAGGACACTGAAAACAATGAAACTGCTGCCCTGGGGTTTTCTGTGTGAAGAGAGAGAGAGAGGGAGAATAAAAAAGCAACAGGAGCAAAGACGGAGGCCTCTTTGATCTGTGTAGTTAGTCTCAGTGAATGAGTCTTAGACCGTACCCAGAAATAGAGAGCAGTCCAGAAAAAAGACGTCAAACACTTTGTGCATTGAACTGGCCACAACTGAGTGCAGAATATTACCTGGTAGATATTTTGTGGGCTCCACTGAGGAGCAGAAAGATAATCTGAAGGTTTGAATCCTGACCGGGGCTCTTTCCCTATGGAGTTTGTATATTTTCCCCAATTAAATTCAATTTATGTATATAGCGCCAATTCACAAGTAATAAAAAAGTAGAATAATAGAATTAGTTTAAAATATTTCATTTCAAGGAAAGCCGGTCGATAACAAATATTGCTGGATGAATAAACTATCCTAGTAATTGTTGTGATAAATGATGACATTGTCGATTTGAGAATTTTTAAGTAACAGTGAATAGGGCATAATATTGCAAGATCTCCTTCTCAACAACCAATAAACTTTCAGTTTGCACAGGACATTTAACAGTGGAACTGGAAGAGACTTGAAATATCGAAAATAAAAGCATGACAGTCAAAAGCAATAAAAAATCAGAAATAAAAGAAACACTTACAGCTGAAATTGTAAATAAATTGGATAAGTTTCTGCAAACAAAACTGACCATCAAAATATATTAATCATCAGACAGCAATTTATCTAGCGAAGAATGAAGGTTATTGACTTTACAGTAATCCCTTTATAGAGCACGCATGTGGCCGCAGTAGATAGGAAAAAATCCGCTTTAACAAGAAGAAACTTCCAGCAGAACCAGAACCTGGCTCAGAACAAGCAGTCATCTGCCACGACCGACTGGAGGTCTGAGAAAACAGAGCAGATACACAAAGAAGAAACAGATTAACTGATGTAGGATTATTTTCAATGTTCATAAAAGTAAAAAGTTAAAGCATGAGAGGGAGAACAATTAGTTGATGGCAGCATTATGTTAGCCAAAGCTCTCCTCTAAGAGGGTATCACAGCTACACCAGACCAGGTGTAGCTTCAATGGAGAGACGAAACTGAGCGAAAGCAGAAAGTCAATAGTTGAAATAACAGAAATAGAAACAAATTTTAGAGTAATAGAAAAATAAAGTGAGAAGTGGTCAGTTTGTCCCCCAGTAGCCTAAATCTTTAGCAGCATAACTACAGATATAGCCTAAACTTCATCTTAAAAGTGAACAAGACGTTTTCCTCCTGGACTAAAATGGGGGCTGATTCCACAGAAGAGCATCTTTATAACTAAAGGATTCCACTCTTAGTAATTCTAGGAACCGCCAGTAAACCTGCAGTCTGAGATCAAAGTTTCTTTTAGGAACAATAAGATTATTAAAGGATTTGTATATGAGATGAAAAATCTCAAATTCTACTCTGGATTTAACAGGGAACCAATGAAGGGAAGCTAAATTACGAAAAATAGGAACTTCAGAATGATTTCTGCAGCATTTTTGATCAGCTAAAGGTTTTTAGCTGCATTTTGTGGCCTTCCTGACAACAAACAATCACAGTAGTCTAGCCCTAAAGTACACAAATGCATGGACTAATTTTTTATCTGGGGAATATTGTGTCATAAAGGATTCCTCAAAAATGAAGAACAACTATTCTGACCATTCTCTCCATCAGTCATAAATGTTTTCAGTCAGAGGCGTCTATGGATCCGCAGTAGTACTAACCTCTACAGGAGAGCCTTCTTGCCCACAATCATCTACAACAAATTTTTCAAAAAACTTTAGTGAGTTACAACAGCATTTATGTTGGGATTAATAAAGTATTTTTGAATTGAAATGAATTATAGGTAGTCACCAGTCCTCTGTAACTTTGTATACAGATAATGTTCTCTAATAATCTCTAATAATGTCACTGGTTTCTCTTTAATGACCTAAGCACTGAAAAAACGAATTTTTTCTGAAATGTACATGTAATAAATTTGATTGATTAACAAAATTTTGCTAAAGGTTTAGAACGGAATTGTTTCAACAAATACTTGCTGCAGCAAAAATCTGTCCTATTTATTTTCACCACTCCTAAATATGTGTAAAAAAAACTGTAACATAAATTCATCATTTATGGAAGCAGCAGTGACTTTGGAGAAGATCAACTTTTAATTTGAGAACATTTATTCAGCAAGAGAACAAAAATCCAATTTTAAGTCGTTATTGTTTTTCACAATATCACTGGTGTCACAGTTATTGGGACACCTGCTGTCAAAAAGTCTAGTCACTGGCTCCTTTGGGTGTGTTCACATCTGTAGTTTGTTTACTTTAGTACAAATGAGTTGATTAGTTTGTTAATCTGTAACATTTTTTGGAGGTTTGGGTTCTTCTCAGGCAGATGTGTCTGCAGCAGGAGAACCACATGTAAATACAGGAAACAGATGCTGCATTTCAAGCCAGTAGAAAACAGAGAATTTAATCACATCATAAATGTGTTTCTGAGTACTATTTCAGGGAAGGTGTTCCAAGACACATGCCAAATGATTTTCAGAAGAAAGTTGCATTTGTTTATTAGCAGCAACACATTGTTTATTAGTGATGCAAACCTGGATACTGAGGAGCTTAGCTGAAGCTTGCAGAGGACATCTAGTAAGTGTGTCGGACTGAGATCGAATCACACCATAAACGGTAAATGGTTGTTTTAATTCAAATCCCTTTGTAATTCCAGGGTTTGTCTTTTGTAGATTAAACGCCCTTACATGCTCTTTCATGTCTGATACATGCATGAGATGCTGCCATATTTAAAACGTATTATGGAAATCTAAAGGAAGAGCATGTTCTGGAATGTCAAGTCATGCAACATTTGAGGTATTTGTGTTTTAATGCACTTTTGTTCTAATTATTGTATGAATATTGGGATCAAATCGGTCTTTTACTGCATCAGGACTGGATATGTTACTTTTGCCATGATGACACTACCTCCTTTACATTTTGTTTTGTATTAAGCCTGTCTTTGAATACAATTTCAATGCTCCATTGACAGCTCCAATTGGTCATAGCTTACAAAGTTTACATAAGTAATGAAAAAGTAGGTCAAGCTGTGAGTTTCACTTTCAGTTTGAAGCACTCAGTGTATCCAGTTAGTGTGATGCTGGCTTTCTTCATGTTTACCTGTGCAGAAAGCTTTGTCTGGATTGACATTAAATGATGTTTTTATTGGGTCTCTTCTGCAGTATTTTAGTAACAGTTGTGCTGATTCTGTAGCTGTGGTGGTATACAAGATGTCTAAATTAATGAATGATCATTTGTCACTGGTACTTTTTGAAATGTGTGGGAAGGTGGTGCTGGTATAATGTTTTACGTCATTGGAATAAAACAATTTTTTTAAATCTCATCTGACCAAAACAAACAATTTCAGGTAAAATCTCAGTACAGTTCTGATGTTAAAGCTTATGTCTTATAATTCTCACTGGGACTTTTACAGCATAATTTTAAAACATCAGTTATGTCTTACCTAAATTATTCTCAGACAAAATGGAACCTAAATATATATATTTTTTGTTTAGTTTTCTTCCTCAGAGAGGCTCTGTGATGCATAGACCTAATAATTATGCCCTTTGAAGATTTATTTTAATTTGCTGGCTTTCTTCAAATAAGTCACTTTTTAACAAGAATTTGTAATGGGGACTCATTTAGGAGACATTAAAACTATTTAAAAATGTCATTTTTACCCATGTTTTCCCCTTTGAATATCTCTTTTTAAATGGATATTGCATGCTTACATTTTTTTAAAGGTATAAAAAGTATAGGTGTCCTAATTTTCAAACTCAACCCAATGATTCCTCTAAGAACTTTAAATTCTTGGGGCTTTTCTATTAATTTTCTGAAAGCCGAAATGTGTAGCTAATATCTCTGAGTCGATTACCACTGGATGTAAAGAACTTGTTAGTGTGATGTAATATGATGTAGTTTGTTTTTTTCTCTTCGATCTTTTTCTTAATTGTTTTCAGTGAACCATTAGTGGCCTTGTATTAATTTGTACAGAGTTCAAAAGTCTAGCACTACACTCCTAATGTACCAGACTTTTTAAATTAACAAAATAAATAAAAACAAAGGTATGATAAATCCAGTTGATAGATGAAATGAAATTATAGATGAAAGAACAATTGTAAAAGATGAAATTTTAGCAATATTTTTATGTCTTGGGGGTTCACAAGTAAAGAAAAGATTTTATAATTAGAGAACATAAAAAACCTTTTCAGTAAAGATCTTCAGTTTTAATGTCAACAAGGCATTAAGGCGTTGATGCTAATTTTAGCTTTGTTAGCAACAAACCGTTAGCCAGCGTTGGGGTTCCCAAGACAAAGTGGTACCAGTTCAAACAGTGCTTTACCACCTTTGATGAGAAATATGGTGACTTTTTAATATTTTGAGATCTTGTTCCACCTCTTTCTGTAGTTTCAGGTTTTCATTTTGCAAAAAGAGAATAACTGCTTTGTGACTGTTTGCTCACTTTAGTTTGGTTGCTTTTCGGCAGCTGTTCCTGGTGCACAGTCACTGCAGCCTGGCCTGTCTGCTCCGGTTTCATAAGCAGAAAGTGAATGACCTATATACTTCTCTGAGGGAGGGGAAGTCACCTTGCTGGTTGACCAGGAAACAGGCATGCGGCATGCAATGAGGTTTTAATGCGCGACACTATTAAAGGAGTTGAGGAGAGACTTAATATGGTAGGCAGACTTTGAAACAGACCTCGTTTTTTGCTGCTCTTGTTGTTGTTGGCTGGAAATCTTTCCAGGACTGCTTCTCTTGGCTTGTGTTGTCTCCTTCCTAACACCACTTTGTGTTGATGTGAGAAGGCCAACGTACAGAGGAGGATCTAGTGCATTAACATGCTGAAAAACACATCTTGACATGGACTGAATTTGCACACACAAACACTCACCTCAGGTGAAACCACGAGGCCCCGTGCCAGAAAGATCAAGCCAGACAAACACTCACCAGAGACTCCTCTAAGCGTCCTAACAAATTGAATGTGTGTGTAGACGGACAAGAGGGAATTAGATCAGTGGTCGTGATTGTATCTGAGTGTGCTGCTGCGGTACACCTTTCCAGCTCGTCCCCTGGAGGAAATGTGCATGCAGGGAGCAGAGACAGAGAAAGGATGGGGAGAGAGAGCCGAGCAGCTGGTTTGATGGAGGCTGTACGGAGAATTTTAACCAGACAATCACCTTGCATGCTATTGATTGGGATGGAAGAGAGGTAATTAGCACAGAAAAGAGGGAGAAGCTGAGGCCACTTTTGATGTTTTGATACAAAGTGTTCTCTCCTTGTACCCATCCACATGTTTGTGTGTTTCGTGTGTCAGCTTGATGGGAAATGCTTTACCAAAGAATAACCTATAACTTTATAGTTACAACAAACTATGAATACACAGAGCTCTTAAAAGTGTGTAACATTTATACAAATATTTAGTTTTCTACAACTGCACAGTTGTGAAGTTGGTAGCACTGCTCCGAAGGTCCTGGGTTCAAAGCCCAGGGTCTTTCTGCATGGAGTTTGCATGTTCTCCCTGAGCATGTCTGGGTTCTCCTCCCGCAGAGAAAATAGATGACCCGAAAAGCAAACTCCAGTCTGCCTACAAACCTAGATGTTGGTATGGTTGAGGTGAACACTGGCATGGTTCAAATACATATGAACGCCAAGTA
This sequence comes from Micropoecilia bifurca, assembly GCA_903067075.1. Lineage (NCBI taxonomy): Eukaryota > Metazoa > Chordata > Actinopteri > Cyprinodontiformes > Poeciliidae > Micropoecilia > Micropoecilia bifurca. The sequence continues at coordinate 18,735 of CAEGAF010185545.1, read as the reverse complement.
GACTGGAAAATGATCCAAAAGTAGTAAGTGGACAATAGCTCAGGGAATTCTGGGTAAATTCAACCAAAACAATCATGCATATCAAACACTACCGGGAGAAATGATTTGTGGTCTTTTGCCTATGACAAAAGAGAAATCCTATACGCCACTTCATTGTTGTTTACATTTCATGAAGAAGGAATTTCCACTCAGTGAGGTTTTTGTGTTGTTTTCTTCAGTACGTCTTTGTTGCAGCACCAGTTTGACACGAGGCAATGTGAAAACAAACCGCGCCAGTGAAATTTTAACAGATGTTGCAATTTTGACCCCCAATTCAACAGAGTCTACTGGACTGTCAGGTGTGAAAACAAGTTTTTGTTGGATTCCTCCAGGTAAACACTTTGTTTGCAATCCTGTTTATGATTTTTATGAAGAAGATTTTGTCGTGGAAAGAACGGTGTCTGGTTTGGGATAAATATGATTCCATATTTGATTTTTGGAGCTGATGTGGTCACATGGCTTTCATGAAACCATTACCTTTTGCTCGCTCTGGGGTTTTTTGTGTTGAATGCAAAGCAGCTGGAATATGATTCATTTACTGATTACAAAGTTCTCAAATGGCAATAAGTGAATTTCTCTCTCCTGTTCAAGAGTTAAACTCTGTCTCAAGAGAGGAGTTGAAGGATCTTGTCTTGTTTATGACTGATTGTAGGATGGAGGAAGTGATAAAGAGATGAATCAGGCTTTGCGTGCTCTGTTTGTCTCGCTCTCTCTGCTCAAAGAAAGAGTATAGACACAAAAGGAAGTTCTTAATTTACCAGTCCGTTTGCATTTTGACCCTGACCTATAATCATAAGTCACACAGGTTGTCTGTGCATCCTTAAAAAGTTTTAATATGTCATAAATTCAAAAGAAAATATACAAGTTGGCTTCAAATACGCAACTCAGAGGTCTTGAATTTTTATATGGTCTGACTATTCAGGCTTCCTATTACATGTATTTTTTTTCTTGCAAGACTTCCCTGTTAGAGAAAAATTTGAGTCACAGTCAGACTTCTTCATTATGAGGCGGTTGAGGCAACCGCTAACTGTTAATGAGCCTTTTCAAGCTAGCTTGCTAGTTTTTTTATGTCTATCTTTGGTAAGTGCAAATTTATCGGCACTTGGCTGAAAAATATTTCGTACATTCTGTGCGAAAAGCTTGGCACAACTTTATAAAATATGTTATTTTCTTTTGCATATTTCTGTTGGGATACAGGTCTTATATATCATATATAACAACCTTAAAAGGGTCTTAAAATTTTTATTTGTGCTGGTGAAATTTGCAGATACACATCATAGTAATCAGAAGAAAGATTCCATATGAAAGAGACGACAAAATGAACTATTGCCGTAAAACCAAACATTTACTGGACACTCAGCTACACTCTAAGCACTGCTTCATCTGCAACCTTGTCTTTAATCAGTAGGTGACCCTGGAGAGAGTTTTCTGAAATATGCTTGGATGTATCAAGCATCAAAATGTCAAAAAATGTTTACTTTTTCTTCTCTGACACATTATGTCAATAAAAATATTTTGAGCTTCCAGAGACATTTCTGTATGAGGAGGATGAAGCTCTATAACACCAGTAGATATTGTTCTACCTTCAGAAAACAGTCATTGTTTTTATAAATCACTGCTTGCTTTCAGGAACACTTTTGAATACTATATCCTGTGATCACAGCTAAATTCAGCAGCCACAAAGTTACCTTGAAACTTTAATATCTGAAAAAGATCCAGAAAATCCTTCCTTGGTTATGAGCTTTTTACAGTTGGACTGAGGCCAAGTGAAAAATACTGTCCCATGGTCAGATAATTAAAATTGTGAATTTGTTTTTGAAAATGATGGTTTGATGTTCTCTCCAGCTAATGGGCGATGAACAAGTGAGACAGAATAATATATAGAGATGCATTAGTGTGCGTGGTTGGAGATGTTATCTGTAAAAGCACCTTTAAAGCTGAAGCACATACAAGTGTTATAGGAATTAGAGCATCTCATCATTCAGGTTCCACTTGAAGGCTAAAGCTAATGGTTACTCAGAGCACAGCCACTCTCAACCAATAACTAATCATTCTCCCTCTTCTTTTAACATTTTACTTTCCATCAATAGGAATAATCCTGTGTCAGTTCATCTGTTTCTCTTTGTGCATTTGCTCTGTCTTTTCAAACCCCCAGTTGATTGTGATGGCTGCTCTCATTGAGCCATGTTCTGGTTCTAATGGAGGTTTCTTCCTGTTAACGGGGAGGTTTTCCTCTCCACTGTCGCCACATGCATGCTCAGTATTAAGGATTACTGGAGACTCAACAACACTAAGCAAGCGCATATCTATTGTTGCTACGTCCAGGAGCCAATGGTACAAGGCAATGACTCGATGCAAACTGCTTGGTTTCCTTAGATAGAACTTTTTCAAATTTACAATTTAAAAAAAATCTGAAAAAAAATGACATGGCAAACGGTGCTTAGTAAGAACCAGGTGAGGCTAAAACTTTGCCACTTGAAGAATTCTTGGTAGAACATATTTACATGCAGAGATTTCTTTAAAATGTGTCTTAATTGTAACATGTTCAGTTTTGAATCATCACAGCTCTGAATACAATTTTTCTGTTTGTGAGTATATATACTCCAGCTAACAATGAATCAATTACTGAATTAATAGATCACAATTAATCAGGTGATTTTTTTTCAGCCCTTGTTCTAAAAGACTGTGTAACATAGTAACATAAGAATCACATTAATCATTTATGAAAGTATTAAAAGGCTCCAAGAATCAGCAAGACTGATATTTGACTCTCCATCACCATCAAGACATTTGCCTTATTTGGATGAAATCCTCCCCAGATGTTAAAAATGCTGTCAGGAAAAGGGATAGATGTTTTTAAAATAAGCACTGCTATATGGATCAGGAAATAATTCAACACATCCATCAGTGGAGTCACCTCTGTATTGATTGTGAATGAGAAAGTAGAGAAATCCTGCTGCATCACAGAGAAGGCTGTTCAATCTTTGATCTTTAATAATATTTTGTCTTTATATTTTGTCCATTTCACAACATTTTTTCCAGTAATAATTCACAAATTTCATTCTGAAAAAGGTGACAAGTGAACAGGTTTAGGTTTGACATCCTGTTCTGTGTCTCACTGCCTATTGAATTTAAATAATCTCCCCTATAATTCTGTCAGCGTCATCTCTGTAAGCCCAGTGGAGCTATAAATCAGAGGATCTCTCTCTCCTCCTCTCTCTGTCAGGAGACATCTTTATGTCCTGCCACATCGTGCTGCTGCTGTCGATTGAATTGTAAAAATAAGGCAACAGTCAGTGAGGAATTGGTTGACGTCTTTAATAAAATCCTTGGTTAATGCATGCTCTAAAATCATTTGTCTGTGTGTCCTTTCAGCTCAGCACTCAGACAACCTTCCTCAACAGCCAAAGTGTGCCTGGTCTGTGGAGACGAAGCGTCCGGGTGTCACTACGGTGTGGTGACGTGTGGAAGCTGCAAAGTGTTCTTCAAAAGAGCCGTGGAAGGTAAACCTGGTTTCCATCTTCACACATATCATCACTGGATTGAGTCTTTTTCTGTTCGGTTTTTTTCCGATCACTCATCAGCACAGAAAGTTATTTTGGAAAATCTCTTGTTTAGTTATGTTTTGGCCTGATGTAAAAGCTGTGACAGAGTGTTTGAGCCATACTAATAAAAAGATAAAATTAAAATTATATCAAATTACAAGAATTAAGTACAAAACTGAGGAGAACCAATTCATACAATAAAAATTAAAGGAAAGTCAACATTATGATTTATAAAACACTAAAATCAGAAACTTATGTGAATAAACTTCCATTAGAATAAAGTCATAAATCAGTCAAATATTACGAAACTAGAGTCGTAATATTATGACCATTGTCTTAATACAATATTTTAGTCATATTATTTTGACTTTATTCTCTCTATTTTATTTGTTATTTTCTTCACGTTAATCAATTGATCAATCAACTAAAATTTTTATACCATTAGGCAAATTTGGTTGCAATGATGTGTTAGCTTTCTTCTCAAAGAGGAAACCTTACATCAACAATAAATATAGATATAAATATAATATGAGAATTTTCTGGTGCTCAATACTTTAAAAGATTAAAAACCTTAAAAAAATAATTTAAAAAAATCCTCTCAAACAGCTTCCTCATTAGAAAAAGAGTAAAAAATAAAAGTAATCTAGAAATGAAATTTTATTAAAACTACGCTAAATTGAATTTTGGTTTCTTATGGTAACAGGAACAAAAAAATTTTCATGTCGCTCAGCTTTCTGTCTGTGACTTTTACACTTTGCAGACTTTGCTCATATAACTATTTTAATGTTAATTTACTTGTCTCTGCAGCCTTTGTCTGATCTGGGTTTACATTTGTTATTTGTTATTATATCACCCTTTAAGTCTTGTGTCCAATGCTTGTGAGCAGCTGCTAAACTTGGCCCCACTCCCCGACTTCCTAATCTGCAGGCCTGCAAATAAAACTCTGCTTAGTGCCTAATGCAGCCTTGGGCCAGTCCTTTCCCTTCTTACTAATGAGGTGAATATTTGAGAGGTTGTTCAGATTTTTTAAGAGAGGTTCTAGAGAAAGCGTGCTTTTTTAAAATCCCAAATTATTCCTAAAATAACCAAATATATGCTTTTAATTTTGGGAGTGTGACCTGTTTTACACCAGCATAATGAAAAGCGGGGGAACAAATCAGTAGGGAACAGCTCTTAAGTTATATTTAGCTTGGGAAAAATATCAGCCACAGTCATAATGTGCTTTTCATGTTGCGCCTGCTGCCTGAGGCCTTGGCCTAACTCATTTAGATGAGTGTTTGAATGCAAAACACATTGAAGACCCCAGCGCTTGTGAGAAGGGGAGAAATGCGTTTCCTGCCAGCGCTTTGGGTGATTTCCTGACCACTGGAGGAATTGCAGTAATTCTCAATGAAATCATGCCCTAATTTAATGATATTTACACATTTTCATTGCCGAGACTTGAAACCAGATTATGTGTCTGTGGTTATTAAATCAGACATGCCGTAGCTGCAGCTTCAAGTCTGCCAGGCAGATAGCTTATGGAAGATGTGAACGATACGGCGCGCTAGTCAGGTGAGGCCCTGAACAGAGCTGCCATCTGTGTAATTATAGTATTAAAACCACATTTGTTTCAGCCAAATAACTGCAGCCGTGCAAACTCCGAAAGCAAAGCGTGCAGCGTAGTGATGTCAACTTGTGAGCTGTTACCTCATTTGACCTCTCCACAGCTGCTGCTGAGGTGGAAAAAAACGAGAGGAAAGGCGAAGCAAAGCAAAGGATGAAAATAGTGCGAGAAGGATTTTGCAAAGTGAAGGGAGATAGAGGACGGTGAAACGGATACAGCGAGGGGGGGAGGGAGGAGGAGGAAGGACAAAGAAAAAGTCAGACACAGACGGAGAGATAAAGGGAGGAGGAGCCGGGAGACTAAGTAACAAGGAGAGGGATGGAAAGCGATGTGTCAGCAGTGAGAGGTGTAAGTTAGGACGTGAGGAGACGTTCCGCTCCTCCTCTTTCCCAACTGTCTTCCTGTTTCTCCTCCCTTTTCCTCTAAAAAACGACCAAAAGACAGACTTGGCGTGCAGCATGTGGAAGGAGAGAGAGTAGGCATCTGCAGATGGGGTGCAATCCAGACACAGGCCTCATTTCTCCTGGCACAGTGACCCCCAGGGGACACAACTTTTCAGCCGGCTGTAGTTCATTCGATGACTGAATGGCTCACAGTCCTTCACCGCCGAGCTGGTTAGCATTCTGCAGACAACAAATCAGATGAAATGCTCTGATTGTGGGAAAACTTGTTTCACTTTTATATATGGCAGAGAGCTTAGCTTTAGGTAGCTTTAGTATTACAGAGCTGAAGCTGATCTCTCCTGCTGTATTTAAATTGAGTCCATCTGTTTAGAGCATCTATTGGCCACCTGGGCCGTTCAGCATCCAAATATAGTCCCACTCAAAGGGACAAATATTCACTCTTTTTACGTTTGCTCAACAAATGCAGCTAAAACCTCACATTAGATCGGATTAAATGTATCTTCCTTCAGGTCAGTTATCATTATCCAAAAGAATTTGTTACATTTCAGAATAATGAAAAATGATTTTTTTAAAGCTTTATATTTTTACTTATTTTCAAATGTACAAGCTTATCATTGTTGCCTTATTTTTTCATAGAATTGCCTTATAAATTGGGTCAAACACTCTGATTATTCTTCTAAGAAAATAATTTTCTGGAGTTTTGTTTCATTCCCCTGACAGAGTTGGCATAAATGAGTCAAGTTGTGAGCTTTCTTACTCCCACGCTCCTTTTGTTGTTTGTTTTAGCTCATTTATTATAGGACTGAGATCTGAAGGAGCTTAGGTCCACAGATCCTGATGCTGCCACTCCTGTATGTCACAGTTGGGATGGTTTACTGAGGGTTTCATGCATCTTCCCTTTTGTCCTCTTCAAACCACAAAGCAGGTCATCACAAATGAAGGATTTTGCGAATTTGAAAACTGTTATATCTTTTGTTTTTATTTTTTGGCAATGGCTTCTTCCTCTCTGAATGGCTTTTCAGTTCGTGTTGGTACATAGTTCTTCATTCTAGACAGTGGCTGTGCAGGAGGCTCTACTTTTGCTTTTCAAAGATGCGTGATTGTATAATTGTGCATTTGTTTGCAGCCATTTTCACGTCTGAGTGTAAACATTGAGTTGTGCTGAATAGCCAGCTGCAGCTTATTTGGATTTAAAATGACAGAAGAAAGCAGCTCAGTCTGCAAGGAGCTCAAAATAGGCAGAACTGAGCGGAATAAAATGTTTAAGAACAATTTTGTGCAAAAGATGTGAGAAACATGTGTTGTACCTATTGTGTTAACCTCTTGAAGGCAGCATAGTAGGTCCCCCTTAAGGGGTGCACTTTCTTTTTGCCATGGTTGTTTCTGAATTGGGTATGATATTTATTAAGCTAAATTAGTTTGCCAATCAATCAATCAATCAAATTTTATTTGTATAGCACATTTCAGCAGCAAGACATTTCAATTACACAATTTAAAATTAAAATAAAAACAGAAAGAGACAGAGATATGGAAAAAGATTAAAAAAGACAAAAAGATTAAAACATTATTAAAAGTAAAAAAAAAAAACATTTAAAAACATTGATCCACATGAGGACTTGCCCTTATGGCGTCTCCTCAAACAGTTTTAGCAGAGCGACATCATACAAGGATTCTCATACCTCAGAGTCAGAGCTGGGTGCATCTGTTGCGGATCATAATCTAGAGCTACTGATAATAGATCATAGGATAATGTTATTGCATCAAGACATGTTTAGTAACCAAAGTGTTTGTTGTCAAATCCATGTCTTTTACAGTCTGCATACTCAAGTATCCACATCACATTAAACCAATAATTACCCTGAATGTATAATTGATTTTTAAACATGGTTAGAAACACCAGTTAGTATAATATGGATCTTTATTTTCATTGCTATGTTTTCCATTATTCATTCATATGTGCTTCTGCACTGTATCCTGCACTTAGCAAAAGACAAGTTTGTTGATGTAAAACAGCTGCACTCAATAATCAGCTCCATGTGGAGCACATTTGGAAAGTTCAGTGCCAGCTTATTATTCACATGTCATCAGTGGCTTGGCATGTCTGCTCTTCATAATAACACCAGACTCTGCTTTTAGCTCCTTCTGCTCAAGCCGACGCTCATATTAGATATATTGAACTCTGTTATGGCCTCGTTTGGTTCTACAGTCTGGCTGAACTGCGGTTTCCATGGCACTCGTGTCAATCCTGCTTTGAACTGGCTCCGCATAAAAGGTCGTCTGAGGACACCAGAACGGTTTCTGCTTGAACGGCAGCTCAGCCGTCCAATAAGGTGATTTTCTGTGCTGGATTGGACTGCAGGAAGCCTCCCACTGCTGCCTAAGCTCTTCCGGTTGTGTGTGCAGGACGCTCACGTGACAGCAGTTGGAAAAGAGCCATTTACTCTAACAGAGTTATCTGGATCCCTGCTCTTAACTTGTCTCACTCCAGATATTGTTTGAATAGAAAGCGTGCACAACATGCCAACACTCTCCCTGTCAGGTTGTAAATCTTAAAGCTGCTAAGTTTGAAGAATGCTGAAGGGTTCAGGTGGAGTTTAAGATAAATGTGTGTCTTAAAGGGGGCCTACAGTAATGACATGCTCTTTAGATTTTATGTACTGTTCTTTCAAGCTGCATTACTTTTTTAATGGTTTTTGAAATTTGTCTTGCTTAGTGGTTCTCTGGGTTTTCTGGAGGAAGGTGAATGAGGGCCAAAGGTAAAAGAAAAGAAATGTTACCATAGAGGAGTAAATATTCACACTCAAAAAGACTAATTTTTCACAAATTTCACATAGTTTCAATAAAAAAAACTTTAATATTCCTAAAAACTTAAAATTTTCCATTAAATTAAATTAACAATATATTCTGTGACATTACTAAATCAGACCTTTGTAATTTTCCAGGAAAAGAAATATTTGGGACAAAGTAAAATTACTTCCATTTTAGCTTCAATTCAATTCAGTTTATTTATATGCACTGCAAAAACAAAATCTTTAGTATTTTTTGTCTAGTTTCCAGTGCTAATATCTCAGTACACTTGAAATAAAACAAAATTAACTTACAAGTAATTTTTCAGTAAGATATAGAATCTGGATTTAAGTATATTACAACTTAATATTGTTAAAAAAGTATTAATTCCATTGGCAGATTAATTCCCTTATAACATTGGAAAATGTCTTGTTATACATGAAATAATCTGCCAATGAAAGAAGTATTTTTCATCAAAAAGAAAGAGTTAAATTGAAAAGATTTGAATCTGGCAATCACAAATACTTTGCGTCTGCCACGTTTGATTCAGAAGCAGTGATACAACATAACGCTGTTTCCTCCGTGCCGTCAGTTCCTCTGACCTGGACCGACCCACAAGTCTCTCTGGTGAATATAATCTGACCTGCATCTCTTCCTGTTCCCTGGTGATCCCTTTGTTCTTTGACATCTGTGTGGGTTACACCTTTACTCTGGAACCAAATCAGCTGCAGCAACCGGATATTTTTATTGAAACTCAAGCAGCATTTTTTTTTATCTACTTTATAGACGCACTTCGAATTCAGAAAAATAACATGTTATGTTGCGCTCTAAGGATACACATTAGGATGTATTATTTAATCATTAGAAGAAGATGGAAGACGGGAGAATAAAACAGAGATACTTGTAATTCTTTTCTTCAAATTAAAGATACATATTTGGGAAATTAAATCTTTTTGTAGGGGGTAAATGAGAACCGCTGAATGTTTCTGTATTTCACATTCTCACCTGTCACTGAGGGTGAAATGATGACTGGATGCATTTCAGGTAGTGCAGGTAAAGCAAAATGGAAAAACCTTAGCCTTTATATATTGTAGAGGAGAATAAACTAGTAAACAAATTGGAGTAACAATTGTTTATGTTATGCTGCTACTATGATATTTCTAGGCATGACAACGCTGTCCTTATTTTGTGGTTGTTTATGACCAATTAAATAAAGTAGCAGTATATCGACATGGCAGCAATTTTCAGGACATTTCCATCTCCAACATGTCTTCTTTCCTTGAATCCTCTTCTACACACACGGTGACACATGCCTAAAATATATCTTAAGCCATCTCATGTCAGTGGAGCCAGCTCATATAGCTACAGTCATATTTGTGCCCAATGCCAAATCCGTTTCAGACTTACATTAGCGTTGTTGTCATTCAGTTCCACGTATCTCTTTGATCAGTTGTGTGTGGCTGTTGCTGCGTTTGCATGTTTTAGGTTGAGGCTCAACATTTCTTGGTAAATCTGCTGTATTTTATCTGAACAATGTGAAACCACAGCGCAGATTATTGTCGTTAGAGTGGACTCTCTCTGTGGGACACCGTATTGTGTTTCCTTTTTAGATGAGTGTTCTCATAACTGATGTATGCTGCAGCTGACAGACAACATGGATTACTCATTAGGCTTCTGCCAGATTGTGAGATCATTAGTTAAAAGTAGATGTGAGTGGACTCCTGCCTTGATTTCTTAAAAGGTTTGGTAATATGCTCGAACGCTGGCAGATTATAACAATTTTATCTTCCAAAACGAGGACCCTCTCTGTTTCCAGAAAAAAAAAAAATATTTTTGATTACATGCATTATGGTGCTTTGTTTTCTTTTCAGTTATTTGACGGAGATTAGGATTACCTTATCTGATGTAGCTTTCTTACATCATACATTGAAGAAGAGCTCAATGGCTGACTACTCTTCAAAAACACAAAGTCTTACCTAGTATTTTTAGTTTTTACTCTAGGTTACTTACAAGTAACTTTTCAGCAAGACATAGGAGCTTGTTTTAAGTCAATCATTTCCTAACATTGATAATAAAAAATATTTACATGAAAAAAATACATGTATATAAACCCTTAAAATGACATTATGGTACCTTTTTACTGTTTAATGATTTAATCTCTTGGGGTATGAGTATAAAATCTGATATTGTAATCCTAAAAATCAATTTTCTTCATTTTCCTGGAGTAAGTCTGAAAAAGTAACTCCTTCCCTGTAAGCTGCCACTTGCAGGATTGATAGGCAAATGCATATATTCAGAGGTAAACAGGCTGCGTGAGTGCATGCAAACAGTGAATAAATAAACAAATTCTCTCCCTCTCAGATACACCCACTGCCGAACACACATCCATCCAAAGCGGCACAGTTTGACTTGGGCTCTTCAAGTGTGTTTCACTCTGACAGTAATTGACAAGACTCACAGGAGTGAGCAAATTCACTTGACATGGAAAGCTTTGGAGTTTTTCAGAATTCCCATCCTGGCCTTTCCAAGTGCATTTGTTTCTATGCGCACAGGAGGAGGGATGGGGGAGAGGTGGGGAAGGATATGGCTTCGTTGTGTTTCCTGTGTCGCAGTTTACTGTTTTTTAGAGCAAGAAAAATGGGCTTATGTAACGGTCATGTGATTTAGCCAGAAATAGTGGTGGGGCTACAGCTGCTGCCTCTCCTCCTGCAGCTCGGTTCCTTGGCTTTTGGCAGCAGCCAGACAGACACACTGCGCACTGCTCCTGCTAGCGCAGAAAACAACTTCTGCTCCGTCCTGTACACGAAAAACAGAAATCCCATGATGTAGATTGTAAGGATAAGTCACATAATGTCATCTTTGCAGATAACTGCAAGTAAACAAACAAACATGCTCATACGTGACATTCAGTCAGTGCAAAAATCTCGTGAGTTATGAGATAAGCATACAGGAAGGTACTTATGAACATGGACACATTTATACGTTATATTAACACAATGTCAACTAAAAGCCTGGGGGAAGTAAACATTGCATTGAGGGTCACTGAGGTCACAATGCCTCTGCGTATCTTTCGGTCTGAGCCAGCGCTGCTGTGTTGTATTTTGAATGTGTGTTTTATTTCAAATATAAAAAAAATATCTATACGTGTGTGTGTGTGTGTGTGTGTGTGTGTGTGTGTGTGTGTGTGTGTGTGTGTGTGTGTGTGTGTGTGTGTGTNTGTTTGTGTGTGTGTGTGTGTGTGTGTGTGTGTGTGTGTTTGTGTGTGTGTGTGTGTGTGTGTGTGTGTGTGTGTGTCTTCATGCATGTGTGCATTTGTGAGTGAATGACTGTGTTTGTGCATAGGCAGGAGCATGCCTGTGTGTGGGTGTACGGCGCTCAGAGGCTGGCGGACGTGTGGGAAAAAAGGGATTGAGACGCAGTTATAGAGGAGAAGACGAGTGAAAAGAGGAGGAGGAAGAGGAGGAGGAGGGGAGCTGTACAGTGAAGAGCTAGTGGAGCGGAAGGAAGCACTCTGAAATGGGAGATCATTGGGTTTAGCTAAGGGCTAGGCAGGAGGCAGGAGGGATTCTCGCCATGTTAGCATCACTGTCAGAAATAGCCGAGCAGCAGCCAGTGCCCTGCTTCCACCAAATCCCTCATGCTATTTACTGTATAACACACTAGCAGTCATATATGGTTGGTAGCATGGGAAAAATAACTAAATCATTTCATTTTCACCAGGATGTGAAAATAGATAATTTACTGTTTTTGTTTTAATTCCAGGTGATTCTTCTCCATGATTGTGAAATACCACGTTTTTTTTTTTCATGAAGCGTCATGTGAGGCCCCAAACTCATGAGGTCTGTCTGTTCTTTCAGGTCAGCACAACTACCTGTGCGCTGGCAGAAATGACTGCATCATTGATAAGATCCGAAGGAAAAACTGCCCAGCCTGTCGCGTACGGAAGTGTCTTCAGGCTGGGATGAACCTGGGAGGTGAGCTGCTTGAAATTCCAGATTTGCTCTGTCACATGTCAACACCTGAGGAAGCGCGAGTCTGTTTATAGGGAGTGATAGATATGGAAAAGTAGGTCTGGCTGTAGTCACAGGAGGCCGAGAGATGCTGAGTCATTAGATGTTCATGAGTTTAAATCACGTCTACTGTATTTCATGTTCTGATGAAGGCTCAGTGTTGTGTTTTAGTAAGAAGTACACTGCTGCTTAAAAAGAGTCCTATGGTATATTAGGGCGATGCAAAGAAAAATAAAGAAAATTATTACAATAAAGTCGTATGACAGGTTGAAATAATAGAAGAAATAACTACAATATGAGAATAAAGTCATAATATTTTAAGAATAATGTTATATAATTTTGCAAGAATAAAATTGTAAAATCATGACTTTATTTGATCAAATATTAAAACAATTCATTTCACTGTGGCAGTGAATGAATTTGATTTTTTATACTAATGCTAAGTAGATAATCTCACTCATTTTCTGGTACTCAACAAATATATAAAAATAAATCCATATTGCGCATATGAGTTCCTGAACATTTTAAATTCTGTTTTATGTACCTGTAATATTTCTTGGGTTAGTTTTCATTTTTCAGAATTAAAAACAGTGATATTGGAGCAATAAAGCATTGATAACACAATATTTCATTGCAGTTATAGTTTAAAAGCCGCACATTGCCATTCCTTACTGTGGAAATGAAGAGATGTAATGAATTTTAAATAAACTGCTCCGATCCCGACTCCTGACAGCAAGAGAAAGGAATAATAAGAGGTTTGATCTGACTTACTACTTGCTAAGTCAGCAAAATACTTTACAAGTTCTGTCTAAATTGTGCCTATTACATAATTTATAACACTTTCATAGCACTTAACTTTGGTTCTTGTGATTGATTTAAAACATATTTTAGAACATACATGCTCTATAATATTCTCACCTCTTAAAGTCTCTGAAAAGGTTTTTATAATAGTGTAACTCCTTCTCTTTATGTCATGAGAGTCTTTCTTTAATAAAACGTATCCAGCAATTTATTGTGATTTTTTTTGCAATCAAAATCACTGATTTTGCAGTGATCTTTTAGAAATATGACTAAACCTATTCCAAAATCTACATAAAGAAGAAAAACAATGAAAAAAACAGCATTTTTTGTTCTTTAAAGAATATCTGGATTTCTGTTACCATATATTGATCTACAACTTGACATCAAGTCAAGTTAAGGTAGCGGTTTAGTGAAAGTAAAAAATACTGCCACCTGCAGTCCCTTAATTTTTTTCTTTTTTACAATTTTGCAGAAAGTTGGCAATAAACTCATATCAGCATACACTGGCATGGAAAAATTTGGAAATTTGTTGATTTTGTGTGAATTGCTGAGATCATGGAATCATGAAAAACTGGAGAGAAAAAACACTGGTGATATTCAACCAGTAAGAAATACTGAGGATCCTCCCAAACAAAGAGTTAAAAAAAAATGAAAATAGGCATTATTCTAGAGGAATATTTCTAGAGTAGATTCATTAATAATGACTCTAGAAAACCTAAACCATCCTAAAGCTATTAGTTATTGTACACAAAGAAAGACGAGTGTTAAAGAAGGTTCTGAAGCAGAAAACCAATACCAACAACATGATCGGTTTCAATACACCACCTGCTGTCCCAGTCAGTAATAAAAAAGCTTTTGTAATTAATGTTTAACATATAACAGGCTCAAAAGTAACACGATATTGTTAATTATTTAACAATTAAACTATCAGATGGCAGTATATCTCTAGAGTTCATCTGAATACCACCAGTCACTGCTTGAACATTCAGGAACTACCAATAAGAAAATATTTCATAATTTAACTCATGATTCAGGATAATGTCTGAACAACAACAAATGACTGCTGAGTTAAAAAAACACAACACACAGAGGTCAGTTTCCAACTGAGGTGATAGATGATGATAAAACAGGAGCTGATGAAAACGTATGAGTCACTATGAAAGCTCAAAGCAGATGATGAATGAGTCCATCATGTTAGCAGCTTTTTAGTCCATTGAATAGGTTTCAAGTTGCAAAGAGAGATAAACAAACTAGAAATCTCAACAATACGTATTGTGATTACTGCAGTAGCTAAAACATTGAATGAGAAATAGTATTGTGCTCAAATAGTTATTATTATTATTATTATTATTATTATTATTATTATTATTATTATTATTATTATTATTATTATTATTATTATTGTTATTATTATTATTATTATTATTATTATTATTATTATTATTATTATTATTATTGTTATTGTTGTAAAAAACATTACTGTTAAAGACCAAAATACTTTTTCAGTTATTATACATTCCTGTATTGTAAAATGTGTGAGTGCCACAATTGCACAGCTTCTTCTCTGATTTAATTGGATGTATTTTATTGATACACGATAACAGAGCTTAAACTTAATAAATTCAATTATGGAGTTAAAAAATATATTGAAAAAGTATGCTCTTTAATCAGGGGCTGACATTAAAATAAATAATTAATTTGACTCCAGGGAATTTAAAATAAGCTTTTTTATTGATAATTTTAACAAGCTAATGTTCTTGTTCTTGAAAATAAGTGCGGAGTGAAAGTCGAGGGTCAGCTCAATAATGTTGCATTTTATGAATACATTTTCAAATAAAATATTCTCAAATATGACCAGGCTGTCGATAAAATCACATCAGTTCATCCAAAACCTAATTATTTTAAGGAATAGGGAATCCTTTATTGGATTATGTACTTTATGTGATGGGCAAAGTTCAAAAGTTCCACAAAAGAAAAAAGAACATGCTATTTATTGATAGCTGGATGTTTTTTATGTATTTGCTTTTTAAATAGCTGTGATCTCATAATTCCAGGTTAAAGCTGCAGCATGCAACAGTTATAAAAAAAAAATATTATTTTTAATATTTGTTGAAACTGTCACCATGTCATGACAGTAATGTATGACACAAATAATCTGTGAATAAAAGTCAAGTTCCTCTAGCTTCTCCCAGTGCTAACTATAAACAACCAATCAGAGCTAGGAGGTGGGTCTTAGCGCTGTCAATCATCCTGGGGTGCAGCTTCTTCCCACATGAATGCTAAGCTAGTTATCTGATGACAACCGATAAACTGTTTTTCTGTTCCGGTAAGTTGTTTCTCCACCATTAGCACAGTTAGAATTAGAACAGCGAGTACACGAGCTTGATTGACAGCGCAAATATGTTACTCCTGGCTCTGATTTGTTGTTTTTGATCGGGAGCTGTGCATTTCTGGAGATCGGTCTATTCACAGTTTATCTCATTGCAAACCGTCACAAAACAAATGTTAAAAAATATTTATTTTATAAAAGTCACACACTGCAGCTTTAAGAAATGCAGCCATAAATTCTCCGTTAATATGGTTGTTTTGTTCCCCACAGCACGGAAGTCTAAAAAGCTAAAACTGAAGGGAGTTAACGAGGACCTGCAGAGCTCCAAAGAAGCCCAGCTTGCCACAGGTGGCGCTGGAGGCGGCTACCTGTCCTCGGAGAAGGAGCTGAGTGCCAGCGCTGCCAACGCCCTGGTGCCCCACGGGCCTGGGGTGGTCACACCTTTTCTGCCGCCCTCCATCTGCAACGTGCTGGAGCTGATCGAGCCCGAAGAGGTGTACTCTGGCTATGACAACGCACAGCCAGACACCACTGACCACCTGCTGTCCAGTCTCAACCGCCTAGCTGGAAAGCAGATGGTACGCATGGTGAAGTGGGCCAAAGTACTTCCAGGTTAGTGACCAGCAGAGGTCTAAATGCTGCTTTTGTGCAGGGATTAGAAAAAAAAAGACTTAAGAAGCGCTCAAAGATATTTTTAGAAAGTCTCCTAATTTGATGTATTTAGATGTTTTTTTAACAGATGTAGGCAGATTTTGGATTGTAGGATGATTTAGATGCATTTTATAAATGCATTTTAAAAAATATTTCCCCTTGAAGGTAAAAATGTTATCAATATTGATTAAAATGTGCCATTAAAGCTGCAAGTATGTTACTTAAAAATAAAAATATTTTTTTACATATTTGTTGAAACTGTCACCAATTTGTGACAGTTTGCTTTAAGACAGATGATCTGTGAATTATCTGCCTTTCAGAACTAACTAGAAACAACCAATCAGAGCCAGGAGGAGGGACATAGTGCTGTCAGTCGCCATTTGTGTGGCGTTGCTCATCCTCCTTTCCCTCCCTGTTTGCTTCCTTCTATGCAGAGAATGTCATAAATGTTAGATAGTCATTGATGATGGCAGATAAATGGTTTTCCTGTAACAGTAGGTTGATTCTGCCTTTTATTGAGCAGTAGTGAAGTTGAAGTTGATTGACAGCGCTAAAACCCTCCTCCTGGCTCTGATTGGTTGTTTTTAGTCTGGAACGGTGCATTTCCTCAGATAACAACAGCAGCTCGGGGAGGAGATGAACAAGATCAAAATTTTCCCCACAGTATGTGTCTCCTCATATCATATTGTCATGACATGGTGATAATTTCAGAAAATATGTAAAAAACATATTCTTTCTAAAAGTTACAAACTGCAGCTTTATACCTGGTTAACAACGACTCATGGAATTGAATAGTTTATTACTACTATTAAAGCATGAACTTACTTTTTTTATGAATCCATCAAATAAAGAAATATATCAGAGATAAAAAGTGTTTGATTATGAAAATTCAGTACAGTGCCTTACCTTCTCAGTTGCGATACAGAGGCAGATGTAGACAAACTATTACATAACTGTACAGTGGAAGGAAAGTAATTCATTGTATTTAAGTACTTCCACAAAGAAAAGTTTTAAGTAGATTGACATGCATTGTGTTGATCCCTCCTGAGCCGGTGCTTTGTGGAAACAACTTTTGTTTCTGATGCAGCTCCAAGTATTTCAGGCTGCATCTTTACCAGCTCTGAAAATTGAGACTGAAATGTTTTGCCCATTTTTCTTTGCAAAACAGCTCAAACTCATTCAGAGTGCAAATCAGGGCTGGACTCCTCTGACCAGATTCTTCTTCTTCTTCTTCTTCTTCTTCTTCTTCTTCTTCTTCTTCTTCTTCTTCTTCTTCTTCTTCTTCTTCTTCTTTTATGTATTGACACTGACAGGGATTCCTGATTTTCGCAAAATGTTTAAATGCTCATTTTATGGTTTGTTTTGGCTTTTTTGGAAAAGAGTTGATGCGCTAAGGGGGAAAGTTGCTGAATAATTTCAAACATTTACCTCATGTGACTGATTTAATGTTTCTGCTGTTAGAATCATTCAAATTTTATTTCTTACTATACATCTCCAGACAGCATTACAATTACAACTTGTCCGATAGATAAACATTCCTGAAAATCTTTCTCCATTTCTGTGACTTCCTGCTCATTACAGCCATTTGAAACATAAACATCTGAAGAAACTGCGCATTACCTGGTTGATTCACTCCGAGCCAGTAGATGGAATCACACTTAATTTGCAATTTTTTTTTTCTTTTTGTGAAATTTTAAAAGTCTGCTCAAAATTCCGTGACTTATAAAGGTGAAAGGTTGCACTGAATTTTGTTTACGGGTATCAGTTTAAAGGGAACTGTCTTTTAGAAACCATGTATTATTTTCCTTCCAAGTCATAATTATGCACCTCTTCATATTGGTCTATAATTTAAAGTCTCTCTAAATTACTTTTGGGTTTGTGGTGATAATGTGATAAAATGCAGAAGAGTTTTGCATCTCTCCGTATAAAAAGATAAAATTCCCAGATCGTTTCTCGTTATCCATTAAAGATGCAGCACTGCTAGTTTTGTCAGAGCCCACAATTTCAGTTTTGAATATTAGGTCAGGAAAATATTCTTCAAAGGCTCAACAAGATTATAAATGAATCCTATTTCACCGTTAAATAGAATCAGGATTAGGCTTTCCAAACAGAACTCATTTGCATGACCATTGTCTGTGTGGAAGATCTTATTCAATTTTATGGATAAAACCGCAACCTAGAATGAGAAAAATGTTTGGGAAGAGATAAACAAGTTCCTCTAAAATCCCAGTCAGTGGCATTTGTATGGAAAGGTGCATCACAGGTAGGTCTTCTAGCATGTTTAATTTGCTGTATTGCAAATATTTGATACCTCCAATGGTGTCTGCTTGCTATATCCGGAAGTATAAATAGAAGCCAGACAGAAGGGTCAAAATGAGTACCTTCGACTTTCAGATATGCCACAGTCTGCCCTCGGTTCAGACAGAGAACACACACACACACACACACACACACACACACACACACACACACACACACACACACATACACACACACACACACACACACACACACACACACACACACACACACACACACACACACACACACACACACACACACA
>CAEGAF010185544.1:0-17108 GCA_903067075.1 Micropoecilia bifurca | reverse complement strand
ACTTATAAGAATTCTGGAGTAGATACTATCATCAATGGCAGGGCCTGGAGGGGCCATGTCCTCTGTGTCCACACCACGATTTTCATCTGTATGTCACTTTCATACCAGCTGAAATTGCCATGTGTAATTAAATGCATTTTTCTAGGTGTAAATATTTCTTTCATTTCATTCCCAAAATCAAAGGCCACACAATGTTTGTAAAAGCCAGGAAATACCTGGTACTTGAGCCTGAATTTTCAAGTGAGAACTTCACAGAAAACTTGCTTTTTCAGGAGCTGTGACACTTGAATATACAAAGTACTGCTGTTTGGCGTAGAGCCGATAGAGCCTTCACCAGCCAGCTGCATGCAATTCAGTAGTGATGTTTTTTATTCCTTACTAAATGTCATAGCTGCACATTATGGTGAACTGGTGAACCCTAATTGGTCATAAAAGAGATGCAGAACAGTTCTGCTCTGTTCAGAGTCTCCACTGATCGGATCAGTGTAACAAAACCTTCAAATGCAATCCCATTCCATGTCACAGTTGGCCTTTTCTCCAATTACTTCCATTTCAAGGACAAGGTTTAACTTGTTTGCCATGTTGGGTCCTTGAGTTGCTGAAAGTTGGCATTCTTGAATGATAAGTGATACAACAAGAGGGACGGAACAATCTTACACAGGGGGAAACAAATCCTTATTTTGCCATTTTTGTTATTCAGTTAAATTGATGTCATAGCTTCTGTAATAAAATCCTTCCCAGAGTCTTTGTAAAACTTTTGTTTCACAGGGGAAATGTAAAGGTGATAAAACTTTGGGTCAAATGAGTCCTGTTCAGTTGAGTGAAGTTGCAGTGGCACTGGCAACATTTATGCTGACATCAGCACAATATGATCCCCGACATTTAATCTGTCACAGCTAAATGAAAAACATCTAGATATGATTACTGTCTTGATAGTACGGTGGACCAACGTTATTTAAATAACTGAAATATGTGATAGGTCAATACTTCAGACACCTTAAGATGCATTAACACACATGGAGGAAACTAACTTGACACTAGTGCAGAATGGAAAGTACTGAATCTCAACCAGTACTTATTAACACTTATAGTTTTTACAATCCTGCATTATAATGTTTTTTTAAAAACGGAAGAATAGAAATCAACAGTTTTTTCCTATCTTTAAATCTTGTCTGTGATTGTGTTTCTGGATGGTATTGTGCATGTGAGTGGTGTCACAACCTGACCTTTAGCGAAAGGTCAGTCCATTTGGAAGAGGAATAAAAAGACTGCACACAGACAGACATGATAACTGGTAATATAGATCCACCCCAAACAACACAACTGGAGTTCGTTGACCTTTACATATCTATAGCTTTATGAGTAGGGACTTATCTGGGAACTGATAATTCCTATTATGTGTTTGAGAGGATCTGCGCAGTGCTTCCCATAAATCCTTTTTTTTGTGGTCTTTTCTTTTGTTTGCCCTTCAAAAAATCTTTCACCCAGACCTGCCTTTCTTGACTTTCCTTCAGTGCCTATATTGCCTCAGTGAACTTCAGCCTTGTATTGACAGCAGGGACTTTGGCTAGTTAGTGGGAACACTTGTCAGATCCCCATTGCCTTTGTTTTTTTTGCAGGGACCCGATGGGGTCAGTGCCAAAGGGAACAATCCTGGTCCTATTAAAGAAATCAGCTTGAAAGGCTTCAAACTTTAACTGGTTGTTAGTTTTGTCTGTTTACATTTCACTTGTGCGCCAAAGCTGAGGGATTCTTTAGAAAGAAGATCATGGTCCATGTGTCTGGCCATTCTCCTTGATCCTATTCATACTAGGCTGAGATGGGGTCTCAAGGGTTTTTGAGTCCTGGCCAGAGGCTCATGACATCTGGAGTGTTTCTTGGAAGCATAGTCCAAATGTTCAATGTATTTGAGGCACTTTGTCATAGTGCTTCCAAAGGTTGAAGAATACCCACATCATCATTAAATTGCAAGTGAATAATTGAAAAATGCTTAGATCCCACTTTTTAATCATAGCAGTGTTTTTAGGAGAGAATTAGACAACTGCTTGGGAAGAAATGCAAGGCTGCACACGCAGTTCACCGCACAGTAGCATGACATACATCTTGTTAATTCTAATCTTTTCTTCTGAAGAGATATTTTTTCTAGATCTGCCAAACATTCAAAACTCGAGCAACTCAGTTTGGAAGGAAACCTCTCACTTATGTTAATACAGCAAAAAAATAAAAAATAAAAATTCGGATATCTTTCTTAGAGAAGCTATGTCATCCATAGATGGAATATATTAATTTTCAATAAATTAGGATGTGTCCTGATGAGGCTTGATTGTAAATATTAATAATTTTATTAAGCCCACATTTCTGTATCGAAAATGTTTCTTTTTATTAGTTTGATGGAAAATGCTGTCAGTTGTCTTCATGTTTTTATTGGTTTTAAGCAGGAAAACAGAACACATATCTATTGTGTGTAATTAATCTTTTTCCATTCAGTGATTTGCACTTGCATTTGGAAAAGTTTTTATCTCAAATACCTGTTCAAATGTTTGCATACTGCTATAAAATACAAAATAATTTAAAAATAGTTTTACATAAACAACTGTTCTTTCGAGCTCATGGCAACAAAGAAAACAAAAAAGTCTGGAGGGGAAGTCGGGAGCTGGCATGTTAATTAGCTGACTTAACTGGCTAATTAACAAATGATAAAGTGTCATAATGCTTGGGGAAGACGCCAACATAAGCATTCCTGTGCACCACAAAGACACACGCGGCCGTCTCTGTTCCCAAGAGAGTTGGTGGAGCCCCTGCTGAAGCAACCAGACACCCACACTGGCATACTGTATATTGTATGTGCTCTCAGTTTTAATGCATATCTACTCTTAATGTTGGACTAAGAGTTTGTTTGTGTTTATGCAACAGGTGCTTGGTTAGTTCTGCTGTCTTAATGAGGATGTGTTGTGATTAAACCGGCTAGAAAAATCTAAACTATATTTTGTATTATTGATTTCTAATTTGGTCAAATTCATTAATTGTTCCAATCGTCCTACTGCTTTCCTGAAGTGTAATTCTTTATTAAATAAACTGACAGCTTTTATTTATTTATTTATTTTTAGAAGTGCTAGTTTGGCTCTTGCAGTATGTCCTCCATCTTTATGCTGTGCATGTTTTTTGTTGTTTGGTGTCTGATAAATATTGTGAGAGGTTTTTTAGGAATCTGAAGTGGCCGGTGGTTCTCGCACAACGTACTGAAGTGGGAGATGACAATGCAGACTAACCAGGAGTTTCAGACTTCACTGAGTTCCTGTGAAGTATGAAGTGTCCTGAACAGAAGAACTTTGTACTCGCTATCTTGTGAGAAATGACACGTTTCTCTGTCCTCGTGGACTACTTACAGGTCTTCTCACTTATGTTTAGAACAGTACATAAAATCACTGTAATGATGGCAACACAGCTGCGGTTGCCTCATTGAACAAGGTCTGTTCTGAATAATGATGAGCTGCTGTTTTAAAGGGTGCAGCTAACACCTCGAACAAACTAACGCTCTAACCATAACCATAACCATGACCATAACACTCCACTGCACAGAACAATGTGGACCATAATAAGGACTTTCAACAGCCCTCCATCACTTTGCAGAGGCCTACTACTGACTATCCAACTTAGGCAATGACCCTTCTTCCTCCGAGGGTTGTAGGCCCACATGAACTCTCCTGGTGGAAAGTGTCTGCCCTTAGCTCTTACATCATGGTCCCACTTTTACCACATCTAGACATGCTTCTGCAAATGCATGTGCTGCCTCCAATCTGTCCTGAACCTTCCTGGCATAATTATAAGAACTTATAAGAATTCTGGAGTAGATACTATCATCAATGGCAGGGCCTGGAGGGGCCATGTCCTCTGTGTCCACACCACGATTTTCATCTGTATGTCACTTTCATACCAGCTGAAATTGCCATGTGTAATTAAATGCATTTTTCTAGGTGTAAATATTTCTTTCATTTCATTCCCAAAATCAAAGGCCACACAATGTTTGTAAAAGCCAGGAAATACCTGGTACTTGAGCCTGAATTTTCAAGTGAGAACTTCACAGAAAACTTGCTTTTTCAGGAGCTGTGACACTTGAATATACAAAGTACTGCTGTTTGGCGTAGAGCCGATAGAGCCTTCACCAGCCAGCTGCATGCAATTCAGTAGTGATGTTTTTTATTCCTTACTAAATGTCATAGCTGCACATTATGGTGAACTGGTGAACCCTAATTGGTCATAAAAGAGATGCAGAACAGTTCTGCTCTGTTCAGAGTCTCCACTGATCGGATCAGTGTAACAAAACCTTCAAATGCAATCCCATTCCATGTCACAGTTGGCCTTTTCTCCAATTACTTCCATTTCAAGGACAAGGTTTAACTTGTTTGCCATGTTGGGTCCTTGAGTTGCTGAAAGTTGGCATTCTTGAATGATAAGTGATACAACAAGAGGGACGGAACAATCTTACACAGGGGGAAACAAATCCTTATTTTGCCATTTTTGTTATTCAGTTAAATTGATGTCATAGCTTCTGTAATAAAATCCTTCCCAGAGTCTTTGTAAAACTTTTGTTTCACAGGGGAAATGTAAAGGTGATAAAACTTTGGGTCAAATGAGTCCTGTTCAGTTGAGTGAAGTTGCAGTGGCACTGGCAACATTTATGCTGACATCAGCACAATATGATCCCCGACATTTAATCTGTCACAGCTAAATGAAAAACATCTAGATATGATTACTGTCTTGATAGTACGGTGGACCAACGTTATTTAAATAACTGAAATATGTGATAGGTCAATACTTCAGACACCTTAAGATGCATTAACACACATGGAGGAAACTAACTTGACACTAGTGCAGAATGGAAAGTACTGAATCTCAACCAGTACTTATTAACACTTATAGTTTTTACAATCCTGCATTATAATGTTTTTTTAAAAACGGAAGAATAGAAATCAACAGTTTTTTCCTATCTTTAAATCTTGTCTGTGATTGTGTTTCTGGATGGTATTGTGCATGTGAGTGGTGTCACAACCTGACCTTTAGCGAAAGGTCAGTCCATTTGGAAGAGGAATAAAAAGACTGCACACAGACAGACATGATAACTGGTAATATAGATCCACCCCAAACAACACAACTGGAGTTCGTTGACCTTTACATATCTATAGCTTTATGAGTAGGGACTTATCTGGGAACTGATAATTCCTATTATGTGTTTGAGAGGATCTGCGCAGTGCTTCCCATAAATCCTTTTTTTTGTGGTCTTTTCTTTTGTTTGCCCTTCAAAAAATCTTTCACCCAGACCTGCCTTTCTTGACTTTCCTTCAGTGCCTATATTGCCTCAGTGAACTTCAGCCTTGTATTGACAGCAGGGACTTTGGCTAGTTAGTGGGAACACTTGTCAGATCCCCATTGCCTTTGTTTTTTTTGCAGGGACCCGATGGGGTCAGTGCCAAAGGGAACAATCCTGGTCCTATTAAAGAAATCAGCTTGAAAGGCTTCAAACTTTAACTGGTTGTTAGTTTTGTCTGTTTACATTTCACTTGTGCGCCAAAGCTGAGGGATTCTTTAGAAAGAAGATCATGGTCCATGTGTCTGGCCATTCTCCTTGATCCTATTCATACTAGGCTGAGATGGGGTCTCAAGGGTTTTTGAGTCCTGGCCAGAGGCTCATGACATCTGGAGTGTTTCTTGGAAGCATAGTCCAAATGTTCAATGTATTTGAGGCACTTTGTCATAGTGCTTCCAAAGGTTGAAGAATACCCACATCATCATTAAATTGCAAGTGAATAATTGAAAAATGCTTAGATCCCACTTTTTAATCATAGCAGTGTTTTTAGGAGAGAATTAGACAACTGCTTGGGAAGAAATGCAAGGCTGCACACGCAGTTCACCGCACAGTAGCATGACATACATCTTGTTAATTCTAATCTTTTCTTCTGAAGAGATATTTTTTCTAGATCTGCCAAACATTCAAAACTCGAGCAACTCAGTTTGGAAGGAAACCTCTCACTTATGTTAATACAGCAAAAAAATAAAAAATAAAAATTCGGATATCTTTCTTAGAGAAGCTATGTCATCCATAGATGGAATATATTAATTTTCAATAAATTAGGATGTGTCCTGATGAGGCTTGATTGTAAATATTAATAATTTTATTAAGCCCACATTTCTGTATCGAAAATGTTTCTTTTTATTAGTTTGATGGAAAATGCTGTCAGTTGTCTTCATGTTTTTATTGGTTTTAAGCAGGAAAACAGAACACATATCTATTGTGTGTAATTAATCTTTTTCCATTCAGTGATTTGCACTTGCATTTGGAAAAGTTTTTATCTCAAATACCTGTTCAAATGTTTGCATACTGCTATAAAATACAAAATAATTTAAAAATAGTTTTACATAAACAACTGTTCTTTCGAGCTCATGGCAACAAAGAAAACAAAAAAGTCTGGAGGGGAAGTCGGGAGCTGGCATGTTAATTAGCTGACTTAACTGGCTAATTAACAAATGATAAAGTGTCATAATGCTTGGGGAAGACGCCAACATAAGCATTCCTGTGCACCACAAAGACACACGCGGCCGTCTCTGTTCCCAAGAGAGTTGGTGGAGCCCCTGCTGAAGCAACCAGACACCCACACTGGCATACTGTATATTGTATGTGCTCTCAGTTTTAATGCATATCTACTCTTAATGTTGGACTAAGAGTTTGTTTGTGTTTATGCAACAGGTGCTTGGTTAGTTCTGCTGTCTTAATGAGGATGTGTTGTGATTAAACCGGCTAGAAAAATCTAAACTATATTTTGTATTATTGATTTCTAATTTGGTCAAATTCATTAATTGTTCCAATC
This sequence comes from Micropoecilia bifurca, assembly GCA_903067075.1. NCBI lineage: Eukaryota > Metazoa > Chordata > Actinopteri > Cyprinodontiformes > Poeciliidae > Micropoecilia > Micropoecilia bifurca. The sequence goes on along the minus strand of CAEGAF010185544.1, from coordinate 10,245 downwards.
GTCCTACTGCTTTCCTGAAGTGTAATTCTTTATTAAATAAACTGACAGCTTTTATTTATTTATTTATTTTTAGAAGTGCTAGTTTGGCTCTTGCAGTATGTCCTCCATCTTTATGCTGTGCATGTTTTTTGTTGTTTGGTGTCTGATAAATATTGTGAGAGGTTTTTTAGGAATCTGAAGTGGCCGGTGGTTCTCGCACAACGTACTGAAGTGGGAGATGACAATGCAGACTAACCAGGAGTTTCAGACTTCACTGAGTTCCTGTGAAGTATGAAGTGTCCTGAACAGAAGAACTTTGTACTCGCTATCTTGTGAGAAATGACACGTTTCTCTGTCCTCGTGGACTACTTACAGGTCTTCTCACTTATGTTTAGAACAGTACATAAAATCACTGTAATGATGGCAACACAGCTGCGGTTGCCTCATTGAACAAGGTCTGTTCTGAATAATGATGAGCTGCTGTTTTAAAGGGTGCAGCTAACACCTCGAACAAACTAACGCTCTAACCATAACCATAACCATGACCATAACACTCCACTGCACAGAACAATGTGGACCATAATAAGGACTTTCAACAGCCCTCCATCACTTTGCAGAGGCCTACTACTGACTATCCAACTTAGGCAATGACCCTTCTTCCTCCGAGGGTTGTAGGCCCACATGAACTCTCCTGGTGGAAAGTGTCTGCCCTTAGCTCTTACATCATGGTCCCACTTTTACCACATCTAGACATGCTTCTGCAAATGCATGTGCTGCCTCCAATCTGTCCTGAACCTTCCTGGCATAATTAGGGTCAGTTTGGACAGCAGGCGCATCAAGCGGACTTCTGCATACCAGCATGCCTGACTCGGAGTCCTGTACATGCTATTAGCACCCAGGGGAGGATGCTCATCCCAGTCCTGCTGATGCTCTGCTGTGAGGATGGCCAGAGTGCTGTCCCAAAGGGCAGTGAAATCCTTCCACCAGTCTGTCGCTCTGAGGATGTAGTGGTGTTGTTCTCATGCAGATGGCTGCACATGACAGGAAACAGCCATGACTCAAAATTTCCCAAACCTGCTTATCAATTTGTTGTGAAAACATCTGACGTCGTTTCTGCCTCCTGGTCAGGAATGGTGTAGTCCTCCAGCCAGTTAGTAAGATGATACTGGACGTAACGGTCTCCTCTGACTTGGCGTGGCAGTTTGCTCGTGATGTCCACTACCACTTTGTCCATTGGGACCCCTACAAAAATGTGCTGCAGATGGGTGGGTGACATGACCGCTGATGGTCTTGTCCATGTCATATCAGGGTCAAATCTGCGCCAGAAGTCATCAATAGTCTTCCTTTAACAGGTTTTCTTCCTGGTTTCCCTTATATCTGACTCCATTTAGCTCAAATCCACCTGGCTTCTCTGTCCTTGTTGAAGAAAAGCTTGATTTTTTTTTTTTTTACACAACTTGTAGCTTTAAACATGATTCCTTCTGTCAATGGAGGTGTACTTTTTATCACTGTTCTAGTGATAAAACGAATTATGAGACTAATATGGTTGTTTCTTCTGTCTTTGCTTGGGATCTTTTCAGCTCCTCCGGGGACACAATGGGCCTCTCGGTTGCTTGTTTGATAAATCCTTTTCTTCTTTCACCTGTCAACTTTGAATGATTTTGATTTGTGCCATTCTCTTTCCATTCCAAATCACTTGCAGAATTCAAAGTTTGGAATATATCATATCTTGACCCTGCTCTCTACAATGCTATCCCTAACCCGTCTGTTGAGTTCTTGGACATAATGCTGTTTGCTCACTAATGTATTCTAACAAACCAATGACTTTCAAGGAAATATTACTGAATATTTTCTTTTTTTTAAACTGTATATGCTTTTTCATTCTCTTTAGTTGTGCCTTTTTATTTGTCTGTCAGAGAAACTCAATATAATACATTCAATTGTGTCATGGAGAGAAAGAATTCAACCTCTGCATGAGAAACCTCAACCAAGTAGGAGTAGATGATACAGGGGAAATATAAACACAGAAGCACTGGTCCAGACTTGCATTCTTGTTCACAAGGAAAATTGAACTGCTTCTCAGTCTCCTGTGATATTCTTTGGTAAAATACCAGAGAGGTGCATCACAACAGTTCTCCTTTCCAATATTAATTTTGCAAATTACTCGAAGCAGTCGGTGCTTACGAATTGTGTAAATGTAATTTTATTTATGTAGCACATTTTCAGCAGCAAGGCAATACAAAGTGCTTTACAGGAATTAAACTGAGAATAAACCAAATAAATAAATAAATAAATAAACCAAAGTAAAGAGCAAAAAAGAGAGAAAAATCTACTATAGATCTAAAGTATACAAACCAAGTGCTCCTGTTCAGGGTTGCTATGTTTCCTCTGGTCTAATTCCATTTCTGGGTTGGGAGAACAAGAATCTAAAAAGTAGTCTTGATCCAAAAGTTTCCTCTGGGCTTCTGATCTCTGTATCTAGATAGGGGGTACTCTATAGTTTCTGAAAAAAATAAGTTAAAGAGTGACTAATCTAATTCCTTTTCTGAGTTAAAAGTAAGTACTTCACAGTTTCTAAATAAGTAATAATAATCTAAAGATGAATAGCTAAATTCTAAGTTCTAATTTTTTTCTTGGTTAAAAGTGAGCAGTCACAGTTTCTAACAAGTACTAGTATAAAAGTAACAGTAATGTGATGAGCAAAAGGATGGGAACATGTGTTCAAATGAACTTACATTATGAAATGCCATTTTTTTATCTCATGCTTCAGTCTAAAATTCTTTTTTTTTCTTCACAATTTCCCCTGAAGTTGCCAAGATTTCATTATCTTCAGTGTCAGTCATTCTTTTACCGTTGGAGTGTTGGAGGTGCCCAGAGGAATAACAGCTGTACTCTGCCCAGTGATAAACTACTAATACTACTTCCTTATGATTTTGATCAATATCAGTCGGCTTCTTTCTCTTTATGGCTCAGTAACTTTGTTCCCTCAGCTAATTTGATAATTTATTCAAACTTCATAATGCAAATTTCTTCTCCTTAATGGGAAAGGTTATCTTTGCTCATTAATTTTTTAACCAAACTTTCCATTTAATTTGGAAACAAGCAACTTAATCCTTTTTGCTTGGGGTTTTGTCATGTCTTTCTTTCTTTGTAATGCTAAAACTCAATCACTCTTCCATTTTGGTTGATTTTGTTAAATAAACAAATTCATAGCTGTTGGATCCATAGCGTCATTGTATGCGGCCTGGACTTTCTGTGGTCATTTTTAATCTGTGTAACTGTCAGTGAAGGCTACATGTTATATCATCTACCTAAATGTTTTACACCCACGGTCTCTTCCGCTCCAGTTAAAACATATGTTCTAACATGCATGTGACTAACCCGTCAGCTGCCTCGCAGTCGTCCACCTGACAGCGTATTCACATTTATGAAAGATAAAATTAGGTCCTCATTATGTGACAACTACCTACACTCCTACATTCAATAAGATCTCAGACCTCTTTGGTCAAGTCATTTATTTATTTCTTGCTACAGTCAAATCAACTACAATTTGATTTGACTGATGTAATGGAAAAACATTAAGTTGTAGAAGAAAGGTTGATTTCCTTAACAATTACAGAAATACCTTTTTGTTCACTTAATTAAAAAAGCCAATAATACAGTTCATAAAGTCTTATAAAAACCACCAACACAGTTTCTATGACGATGATTGCGGTCCAATGTTGCTGTATTTTAAGATTATGTCATTGTTCATAATGTCTATTGTCCATGTGTGACTTGGTGCCTTTTGCTTTATTAAATTTATCCCTCAAACAAAGTTGCTACCCGTTACCGTATTTATCAATTTATCAGCATCGCAGTGCTGTTGGGCCATTTATTATATATCAGAAACATCAGAGTTCAGGTTGGGTTTCGGTTACTTTTTAATATATAATGGTGCGGCTTTATTTTAAGAGGGAAAAAATGTCTACAACCACACTGACCTTATACATCTTTTTTTTTATTTTTGTATGTTTTTCTCCACAAAGGACAACACCCTGACAGTGTGATACATTCTCTATTACTGTCTGCTAAATAATCTATACCAGCAGTCCACACCAAGACCCACAACAGAATCAAAACTACACCCATCATCAAATTTGGGAGAACTCTGAGAACACGCAAGACATTGGACTTTCAGGCTGAGTTCAATTAATTGTGCCCCCAAATATATTCAGCCCCTAATTCAGTGGGAGGGCTTGAAATTGTATAATAAACTGAAAAACTTGATAAACTGACTTTAAAAACCCTTCACAATACCACCTTCTTCTTTGTATTCAAATACAAAGCTGCTCCTAATTTATGCTGCCAAAAAACAACAACAAAGAAAAGCAAAACACAGTAGCCATCATTAAACTGGAAGAGCTTGAGGACAAAACGCCAACATTGGTCTTACTCCATTAAGGCGTCTGTGTTTATTTTGTTCAAATGTACAAGGATAATATGAATCTGGACATATTTTGCCTGGAACAACTTCTAAGTGAAACTTTCTGAACTAACTACATGCCATTTTGTGGTGAATGGCAAACTGGAATGTCCAAATTTGAATACCCATCTGATAAATAGAAAATACATAAAAAGTGTGAAAATTTATAGAGCGTTTGTAGAATGAGTTCAGCATTTTAACAATTTCATTCGACAAACCTCTCTCTCTTATCTGTGCACCTTAAAGAATAGTATCTTATGTTTCAGGGTCGTGTTTTTCAGCTTGAATGTAGTATTGGCTTCAGAAACTGTAAAATATGTTTGACAAAAGCTAAAATTATTCGCTTCAGAACAGTCTTGCCATTTAAGCCATAAAATAGCACTTTAGAGAATCACACAAAAGAAGAAAAGGCATTTTGCTTACTGTAACCTGAAAAATCGTGACTTATTTGGATTAGCGAACCATATTAAATTCAAAATTCATGCACATGCTTCTTAGGGTTGAGACTAAAGGGTGGCAACCCCTGAAGAAATCAAACAAGCTTATGCTGCTTCCACAGTGTTGCCTGTGACCAGGGAAACAGCAGGGTGACTTGTTAGACGGTTCTGCAAGCAGTCTGATATAGTAACTAACCCCCCTGCCATGACACTGAGTTAAACATGAGCCCCTCTAACGCATCAGCTAGCAAAAAGCTGCAGATCTCCAGGTGTTTCATCTGTAAAAGGGAACCTGTGTTATTAGTGTAACCAGATTTAGATTTTGGAATTATGTGTGCCTAAAATTTCATTATAAATAGAAAGAGGAAACATGTAAGCAAAAGAAGCAGAATGAAATTGGTTTTTCCTTTTTATATTGCAATATTTAGACAATGAGCTTCTTTGTTTTTCTCTGTTGGTTTGAACTTGTTTTCTCTTCTGAGAGCTTTCGGCTCCATAAGCACGGCTACTTTCTATAATGCTCATGACAGCAGGCTTGACGAAAGCAACGCCCACACACACCGTGAGTAGTTGGCTCCATGCAACCACATACATTTATCTAAAAGTAGGTGCTTTTTCCAGTGACCTCATCTTTTATGAATTTGTAGTGCAGTACACATGGTAAAATATTTTTCTTAAGGTGAAATCATGAGCAAGTAAATACTTTAAAAGCAGTTTGAACGCCTATGCTTTGATTTGAGAGGCTCTTGCGTGCTTCTCTGTGAAATTTTTTGGAATTATAAACTTTTCTTCTAAAGTTTATAATTCCAGTACTAACTTCACATTTCAAGTGAATACAATCGGGGATTTTATTTAGAAATGTAAATACTCTTGAAATGATGCTGAAACAAATTGTAAGAGATCATAAAATCTCTAAACGCCAAACCAAAATCTCAAACCAAAATTCTTTTAATTTTGGATTCATAAATCAAATCATTATCAAACCCAGTTCTAATGCTTTCCATGATTACACACTAGACTTACACACTACATGTACTTGCCTTAACCTCCCTCCACATTGTGCATAGTGGAAATATAAGTATGTGTCCAGGCTCGTTTGTCAGAGTTTCAGTTGTGTTAAACATTAAACCATGGCTCTGATTGCACATGGAGAAGCATGTGTGTCTTTTCCCATAGTGAGGAAGAGCCAAGAGAATCGGGTCGTTGTAACAGGATTTATTTCTTGTTCATCTAACCCTGACCCCACAAGCACTTTGTGTTTTTGATGAACAAGTTCTGTGTGTTTTTTAAACTCCATGGGTTGAAGTAGCATCCTGCCCTCTAGTTAAGTTTTAATTGTTGGTGTGTGTTCTGTTTTTATTGCTACTTGCTGTAAAACTAATTGCCTGTTGGGGCATGAATAACGATCTGAATCTAATTCTTCTTCTTCCAAAAGACCAAGACTTCCCTTCTGATGTTTCAGTGCCATCATCCATTATTCCTTTCCATTTAGTCACACTAAACCAGTCCACTGACTCTGTCATATCATGGTCCTTGCAAATGAAGTGAACTGTTTTTCAGTGAGACATATAGTCTACCTTTTAGGCTGGTGAAGTATTTGCATTGACAGTTTGCACCTGGGATGAAATATTACTGCCACTTGGTCAGGTTTTACAAAAGCAGTGTCAGTGTTGTTACCATAGTAACCCTCTGATGAGCTTGTGGTTAATGAAGCCGAATGTATACGGACGTTGCGGGATCATAATTAGTGCGGTCCCCAAGGAAAAAGGAGGTGGCAGCTTCGGCACATCTTAGATTTAGAGCGCGATACGCCGACATTTCAGCTGCAGCTATATGTTGTAATACCTGGTAATACCTAAGCCCATCTTCAAATCAAAAGCAACATTTGGATTTTGAAATGCTGCTCCAGTGCTTCCTTTGTTGTAGCTGTGTAAATCAGCTAAATTAAAAGACAAGGGTTAGTGATATCATGGGTGGAGGGGGGGATCAAATATTCAACACTTATGGTTGAAAAACACTCCTTTCATCTCCCTGTCTCTCTCTGTTCATCAATTCTCCCTCTCATTAGCAGTCTCCTCTCTTCTCCCGTCATCCCTCCATCCCTCCTCATTTCTTAGTCAGATGGGGCTTTGGAAGGCAGAAGGTCACAGAAATGTCTCTTTTACACACAATCTCGTCCTCGCTTCCTTTTTTTTCCCCAGACACGTCCACACTTCCTTCCCCCCTCCCCCTTCTCACTCACATGAGAATGCATGCATTAAGAAATGTTCCTTCTTCTCGTCCCCAACCTTTCCATTTTCCCCAGTAGTCTCTCCCCCTCTGAATACAGTACATGTATTATGCTTTTTGGTCAGATTCCTTGAACTAACGTGATACAAGAGATGACAGACTTTGAAATCTGATCCAAAACTACAAAGGTTGATTGGATACCCATAGGACATAAAAAATAAATAAATAAAATAAATCAAAGTGCCTTTGAGCAAGGCAGCACACTTTTTAAAGACTGAACTGATTTAACATCCAGCCAACTTGGTCAGAATAATATGTGTACCAGTGGCAACCATTTTTTGTTTTTATTGTCACAGGTTATTTGTATTAGAAAATCCCATATGAGTTTTGTTTCCTATATTCTTCCATCCAGTCCAAAAATTATCCTAGCCACTACAGCAACTCAAATTCTTCTGGAGATGTTTTCATGGTGAGCAGCCACTCTGTGTTGAATATATTATTCAGCCCATTTGCAAAAACCATTATCAGGTATGCCTTGTAACACCTGTTTTTATGTTTGGTTTCAGTGATTTTCAGGTTTAAATGCTGAATTTCATCATCAAACAATAGCAGAAAGAGAAGCAAAACAATTAAACAGGAAGGGGCAACAGCTTCACTTCACAATTTTCTTTGGATATTTTTTTCTCTTTGTTGTCTAAATGTTCATTTTTGACACTGAAATATTCAGACAGCGTAACACTAAACCATTCAGACACTGACAGTGTGCAACTCATACACAGATAGACTTTCAGAAGTGGCAGTTTATGAAAAACCACAATTTGCTTTAGCATAAATAAATTAAATTTAAAAAAAACATTATAAATAACAAATTGTAAAAATATAAAACTTAAGCAAAATATATATTTAACATTCCACTAAAGCTTATGGTCTCCTGCAATTCCTATTGATCAAAATGTTACAGATGTTTAATTTTACACAAATCACATTGAGAAGTTAAACTGGTTTGCTGGTTTGGTTTCATTAAATTTGAAACCATAGGACCTCATCATAAGTAAAGAAAATAGTCGTTGCATCTTTACCAGACGTCTAGATTTGTGCTGGTGATGGTTGCATTGTATGTTTTGAATCAGCAGTTGGTTTATTTTATTGCCAGTTATGTTTTTAGTTCCAACCACCATCAATAAAACCACACCATTAAATATCCAACTATCAAAAATAGTTATTTTAAAAATATTTGATCAATCTCTTTGCCAGCCAGAAAGCTTAGGGTTCTGAAATTTAAGTAGGTATTTCTTTGGCTTTAATCAGCACACCTAAATATTTTTAAAGACTAGTCTAACATCGTCATTTTAACCGTACCTAATGGCGTCATCTCCATCCAGCCGGAGCCAGCCACACCGCAAAGTCCTCAGCGAGAGATTAAAATACAGCAATATGCAGCTTCAAACAATTTTTCCATGATCATACTCAAATAATGATCCAATAATCATATTTTTGTTGGATTTAATGTAGCTGATTTTTTTTTCTTACTCAGAAACGCAATCTACTTCATGTATGAATAAGTATATGTCAGCGGGATATGTTTGCCTTTTCCAGTTGGGAGAGTAAGACGTAAATGGCAGAATTGCCGTTGGCAATGCCAAAGGGGTTACACACACTTCTGATTTCATTTCCATAGGACAGATAAATGCTTCTAATTTCTTTTTTCTGGCTGTACATTTAAATATAGCTGAGTCAAGCATAGAATTATTCTATATTATGCTGTGAAAAGTTCATTTCGTTACATTTTTCTCTGCTTCAGGAAATTACAGTTTTGAATAAAGAGATGCAGAGGTGTGAAAGTGACCTTGGTTGAACAAGAGTTTCCCAAGCTTTGCTTTGTTAGGCTGCAGCTATGGGAGGAACAAAATGGACTGGACTATACAAACGAGACTACTAGCCACTCTGAATCCCTGATTCCACAGTGTTACCCATTTTCATGCACAGTTCCCAGGAAGGAGGAGCCACAGCTAGAGTCCCCTTGATGTCAGAGGCATAAAACCTGATCAGAGCTGGGTCATCGAACCAGTGTGCTGGTTTGAGATGCTTCTTCTGATCAGAACTAGTATGTGCAGTACAAACAACGATGCCATAGTCCCCTCAGTTCGGTTTCAATCCTATTCTGCTGGTCAGCTTGAACATTAGAAAGTTATGCACAGTATATTTTTATTGACTAATGTCTGCATTTGTAGGCGTGAAAATATATGTGTAAATATGTAGCCCCATCTTATGACATACCTTTAAACTAATTGTTCAGAAATGTCATCACACAACTTACTGTAACCAAGCAACTGAGTCTGCCATTTCTTTTTCACCTCAAACCCTGAAACGTCGCTTTCTCAACTTATAACTGCTACCTAATAAAGAGCTTCTTTGCTCCAGAAGTGTGTCAGTGTGGTAATATCTATCTCTCCATATTACTTTGTATAAGCAGGCACACACTATGTGTACGTGTGTGTGTGTTTTATCACCTGCCGAGTAGTGAAGTTAATTGGCTTCAGCTGGGAGGAGAAGCACAACAATAGCTTTAAACATACACATGTACTCACAGATACACACAGACTTTGGAAAAAAAAACTCCCTTTGAGACATGGCTGCACACTTTGTTTGAAATGATACACATACACATAATCCCACTGCGCCTGCTGGCTGAATCCAAACACTGAAGCGTATTGTTGTGACTTTACAGAGTTGTGGCTTTCATGGTCCACAACAGGGCATGATAACAATGTCAGTCTGTCTGTTAATGGGTGTTTAAGTGTTTAGGTCACTGGGGTAATATTCAGGCCATAAACCAGTTTTATACATTAATGGTGTATGGCAAGACAAATTGACCAACCAATTATATTTCGACCTGCCAGTCTTGTGGAGGCCGAGGTGGGTTGTGTGCTTAAGATGTAAAAAAAAAAAAAAAAAGCACAACAAAACAAGCCAAACCCAGCACTAGGATGATTTTATTCTCTTCACATTTCTCTTCTTTTTCTCAGCGTTTTTTGTTTTTATTGGTATTTATCTCCATCCATCCATTTTCTTTGCACCCTTGTCCCTTAGAGGGGTCGGGAGGGTTGCTGGTGCCTATCTCCAGCTGACGTTCCG